>NW_019091441.1:508056-519670 GCF_001949145.1 Acanthaster planci
GCTCAGTTCATTATCTTCCTCTGGCCCTGTCTGGTTTGAAACATACTGGGTTAAAAACCACTCGGTACCTCAGAAGATGGTTCAAAAGTCGGTTGCTATCAACCCAAATTCCTGACATTTAGTGCTCTCTACATGTATGAAAAACCAATCCTTGTTGTGATAGTACCATTTGGATGTAGTTACATGTACATTGAATTGTTTTGAATTTATATTACATGAACATTAGCATCTTGATTATTTTTCCATCAAGCATTTGTAAATGATACCTGTAATGCAGTAACATGTACAACAGAAAATACATGCAAGGCAGGAAGGTGTGATGGCTTATGTGTAAACCATTCTAATGGGATAACCCACATGAAACCATGGTTGCTATTGAAATCACTGGTCAGCAGTGTCAGTTTTTTATGCTAATCTTCTAAGGATGAAAGCCGTTTATCGTGGTTCATGCAACTAAATCTAACCAGGGGCATACAGATTCATTGCATACGTTGACAGCATTTTTATATACACTGTACTAGTTGGTTTTCATTGTGTGGTGCCTCTCTGAGCAGTGAATGATATAAAATGTTTTCTTATGCTGTCATCAAATGAAGAAGTGATTCTCTCAAGAACCATACACTTTGATTTTCCCCCCTTCTTTCCCTTTTTTTTCCAGTGTCAATGACAAGACTGATTTGGATGTGATTAGGGAGAATCATCAATTCTTGTGGGAACCCAAAGATGAAGTTGAGACCAGCTGGGCCAAGAGGCTTGCCAAGCGCTACTGGGATAAACTCTTTAAGGAATACTGCATTGCAGACCTCAGCAGATACAAAGAAAACAAGGTACATATACAAGGGACAGGAAATCATTCAAATTGAACTTCAAACACTTAACCCTGACTGCTTCTTTCTCCCCTGTCTAGTATTTCAACCAGACCACCAAACCAAAGCAAATTTTCACGGCACTCTGATCCATTTGAACCAAACTAAACACTGAAGTCATTTTTTTAGGCATGTTCATGAAAACCTCACAAACAAGCTTAAATGTGCTTGTGTTTGGCATTGTTGCATGTAACCCCAATACTAACCCATGCACACTCCCATTTAATGCTGTTACACAGTAATTTAGGTACTCGATCCTGACATTTTGTAAAATCACCCAAAATTTGGCATCCATTGTTTGCACCCAGATTCGCCAGGTTAACATTGTGGCCAATAATTAGTTCTTTCTTTCTCGTAAGGTAGCAAGTTCAGCTGTGTCTGTAAACAGACCCTTTTTTTAAAATCCTTGTTTTCAATTGAAATATCAACCAATTCTATCGGCCAAAAGTGTAAACATGCCTTTCCTTGTTTCTGATTTCCCAGATTGCACTTCGATGGAGAGTTGAGAAAGAGGTTGTGGAGGGCAAAGGTCATTTCAGTTGTGGTAACAAGCGCTGCACTGAGTGTGAAGGTCTACGAAGTTGGGAGGTCAACTTTGCGTACGTTGAACACGGAGATAAGAAGAATGCACTTGTTAAACTAAGTAAGTATTCTGAGAACAGTTGTTAGATCCACTCTAGAGTTATCTTGTCATATTTTGTTTCTGGAGGATGGTAGACGATTGCCTTAATCCTAACCTCCTAGGGACCATTGAAATCCTGCAGCATGGTTAGGGTTATCAGTTATGGAGTGGTATGTCCTACCAGAAGCGTTGGTCTCAACAGTGGCATGCAGTCTGTGAATGAACAAAATGGATGCTTTTGTCACAGTGTTTCCTGAGGCCAGCACTGTGTACACATTGGGCCACACATACTGCGGGGACGCACCTTTTCCTAGCCATGTGGTCCAGGAATTCCTAACAAAGGAAACTGTCTAGATATCTGTCCTATGCCCTTAATGAGAGGAATGCCTATCCACACTTACTTGTTATCGGGTCATGTGGAAAACACAAATGTTGAAATATAGAGGTTGCAGGGACCAAACATGTGGGGACAGTTTTTTGTTCCCACAACGCAGTTCTTACTCTCCTAACAAACAAAGTTTCTAGGCTTTTGTACGAGACACAGTACTGCACTTAACAAAGTTCAAGAGAGACAAATTGCATCTACAAGGGGGTCACTGTAATTTCTGGCATGTGACTGGACAGAATCTGTTCAACACTTTTGACCTGTTAGACTTTAAGTTTGAGTCATTTGGTAGGTCCCTGTGGTATACAGGTGACTTGCAGACTAGTAGTACCAAACCTGACAAAATCAAGCACAGTCCAAGACATGGTACCTCTATCCAGTCACTCCAGGGAGCAACTGCTGTGTGTCCCTATATAACTCAAACAAAATCCTACATCATCACCCTTGAACTTTGTTCCTCAATCCAACAAAGTTAAACAAGTTTATAATGTATGGTATTGAATCAGCCAAAACTTGACAAACCTACTCTGTAGGGACAAAAGAATTGTCCCCATAACATTTTTGGTCCCCACAGCATCTATATTTCAAATTGTCGTCTTTTAGTCTGTAGTTGTGTGGACTAGACACTTGTTGAAAGCTAGATGTTGTAGGGACCCAAAATAAATTTTTGTCTTCACAACTGGGCCCCAACTATACCCTGAGTGCATCAAAGACTTACCCACTTCTTCATGTTCTTGTATACTATTCCATTGAGGAGAGGACTCTTTGTTCCTGCACTGTAGTACTCTTCCATGGATTAAGCACAGGTACTTGCCACAGTGGACAATAGACTGACCACTGGGGACTAGGGAACATCCCTTGTTCCCCTTAAGTTCTCTTCTCTATGGTGAAGTAAAGTGAAATGGGTGCATACACATTGATTGGCCATTTTGTCTGATTCTAACATGAGTATCTAGGATATGGCACTGGCCTTGCTGTGGCAATGAAATTCAAGCTTGGCCTATGCTTTGTTCAAATTTTGGTGCTTTTGGAGAACAGTGGTTGATTCATTATTGTCTGGACGAGTTTAGGCTGCACTTTTCTGCTTTCCTTCAAACAGGATTGTGTCCGGAGTGTTCCTACAAGCTCAATTACCACCATAAGCGCCGTGATGTGACACGGCAACCAACCAAAAGACCATCCAGCAGGGAGGTAAGAGAAAACTCACCCAAAGGGAAGAGATCCAAGAGGAAATCCAAACAGAAGGAGAAGCACAAACACAAGAAACCTCATAAGAAGAAGAGGAAGGAATCATCATCTTCATCGTCATCCGAGGAGGAAGATGATGGAGAACCATCAGGGAGGAAAGCTCAAGGTTTGAAGAAAAATCGTAGCTTTCCTTAGATTGGAGCTGAAGTTTTTGGCAAAATAACATTTCAGCACCTAAGTCAGCATCACAATAATGGCATGTGATATAATGTACGGTAGTCCTCAGACAGTAGCCATAGACTGTAGTCTAGAGCACTTTTACAATTATTAGCCTGTTCATTTGGCCGTGAGATCAGTTTTCTGGGGCAATTTGTGATCAGCAAAATCCCTTGTTTTGCCCTCACACATGCCTGTATATACTTCAGGGTACATGCAATTATGTTGAAGACCCTTGAGTTGTATATTTGTTTTAGGGCTGGCGATATTGATTTTTTTTCAGTATCTGTACTTTCTTCTTGTGATATCACCAACATGATAAAACTACTGACAAATTACAGCACTGTCACAGTTTGCACTTGGTCAAAGTTACATTGTGATGTTTAAAATTCTGTGAACATAACCTCAGAAAAGCTGTACAATTAAAGATAACCAGGTAAGATATCTCTTTCTGGGTAATTGCAGGCTGAGGAAAATAAAATTACCAAACTGTCAAATAACAGTGTTTTTTAATGAAAGGGAATCTGTTTCCTTGGATGATATTCTAATGTTGGCAGTGTATCTGTCATAGCCTCCAGAGCTAATGTGTACGATGCACTACCGTTACACCTCATCACAACACTTCCCCTGCGCTACTGAGAGTGCAAATACTTGTAGATTGTGTTGATATTTGCATTTGAGTTCTGGATATTTGTATATGTCAGACAAACAAAGACCATTGCATTGTAACCACTTAGCAACTGATCCAATCCTGTACTATTCCTAGTGCTTTAATGCATGACAGAGTGAACACTGATGGGTGATTTCTTAATGTCATTATTGTATAGATGAAGCAGGGAGCAGTGATGTGTCTGACAGCAAGTTCTGGAGTGGGCCTGCACCCATTGTAGAAGACAAGTCAAGGTATCATTTCCTGCCATTTTTTCAAATTGGAAATAGCATTGCTAGTTGTATACATTGAGCATTAATTTGGAATGTCCATGGCTGTGCCTTTTCAATCAGGCTCATCCAGTGTATAAGTGTTGGCCCTTCCCAAAATTGAATTTCTGCTAAACAAGACTACCACTAAATGAAAGAATCATTTCCTTAAACCAGTATTAATGTCCAAGGAAATGTTAAGAATTCTAATTGCTTGATCATCAAGCTTACGTGTGTTTGCGCTAGCCATTTTGACCCTGATTTGTGGCAGTTACTTTATGTTTTTCATCTTTTTTTTTCTTGGTCAATGTTGTCAATTTCAGGGAGGAAGAATTTGAGGACTATTTCCAAGACATGTTCCTTTGAACTCCCTGTGAGTTGCACTTCCTCCAGTCGTAAAAGGGGCCAAGACCAACCTGTGTTTACCCTGGCTGTGTTGGTACTCATTGTGCAGTATATGGACATTGATTTAGAACCATTCACCATGGACTACATATGAAAGTAAATATACCAAAAAAACAGCCATTGTCCGTGCATGGTGGCCATTGACAGTTAACCTTTGATGATCCAAGAAAGTTGTTGAATCTGGACTAGACTTGCAGCACAATTTGGGTCTAACTATTGGGAACACAAAATTTTTGGGGGGTGTCTTATGAGGGACAGCCTACTTTTTGGTAGTTATTATATGTTTATGTATATGAAACTGAAATTATTGGGGAAGTGTAGGGGACACTCACGTCAAGTGAGGGGTACATATCCCCTATCCTGTAGTTTCACTGATTAGACAGACTTTTATTTACTTTTTATGAAATGCTGCTCAATTGGCAGTTTGTTCTTTCTCAAATATATGTGGGTCATTGGACCAGGTTGGGACAGAAAGTATCATGACAATTGTGATTCTCATCATTGGCTCTATTAATTTAAGTTCTTTAAAAAAAATGATTACAGTCAAAACTACCTTTGTCAAAAGAGATGCCATCTCAATTGTTATGTTTTTCATTGAAATGGTATTTAACATAAGCCAGAACTGTTTGCCTAATAGATTAGTACACTGCCTTTGCTACGCCGCTGTTAGTAAGCAACAACTTTGCAAAACGAGCGCACACGGAAAGTAAGTACATAATAAAGTCAAACAATCTGTAAATTTTTTTGCCTGAAGTGCTGTCTTTATTTTAAACAAACAAATTTTTGCAGAGTTTTGCCCATTTTTCATAAACCGTTCATCCAAGTTTTTCAATACTACAGAATGCCTTCAGACACCTATTAAGAATACTATCTCAGGAGTTATCTACAGAACCAGTCTACAGAGCCAATTTTTTTGGGGGGGCTAGACCTTCGCACATGGCATCACCTTTTAACTTTGGTTAATGCTCTTTCACACTGAGAGTAAACAAAATGAAACCCTATGTACATGTACAGCACATTTTCAAGTATTTGGCATGCAATAGCCAATGTAATAGATCTTGGTGAAAGCAAGGGTCTATCAGAGTTGAACAAATTTGTTAGGTAATTCTTGAAGGTTGGCATGATGGATCTACGATAGATAGGAGGTTTGCGGATACACCACATGGATTATCTCTTTTGTGTTCTGAAAAGAACAGGTACTCACACATAGAAAAGAGAAAATCCACATGGTGTCTCCGCAAACCTCCAACCTAACATATCTGTTGATTCATTATGAAAGAAAAAGATCCTGAACTCAAAATTTGAGTCCCAATTTGATGTCGCAATTGACTCTGTTTTGCTACGAAGTTGCATTGCATAACTTTGCATGAGAAGACTGAAGATCTACCACACTCAAATGTATGTTCAGAGTACTTAATACATGGCACACTATAACAATCATGCCAGACAAAATGCAGTGGCGTCAAATTTTGAATCCAATAACAGTTCACAAAACATTAGCTTGTTGAATGTATGTGATATTACAATGGTCTGACTATTGGTAACAAAAGGTGTATAAGTACCTTAATTGCTCAAAAACTAATAGTAATAATATAGCTCCTGTCTTCTCCTTTAATGAAACACGGTGTCTTGTCTGGATAAACTCATTGGCAACATGACAGGATGTTGGAGTAGATCCTTCGTCATGTCATGTTCGATTGCAAGGCTGCATAGGTGAGTCAGTCGGCCATTGCCCATGGTAGCACACACATAAGTCTTCACCCTTTTCATTATGGTAGAAACTTCTCTCCTCTGTTGCTGATGTAAAAGGAATGGTACATACCAGTTGGAAGAAGCAGAGTAGGTGAGGGAATGTTGATTTTGATGTATACAGACGTTCCATAGTGGACTTGAACTCTCTTGTGCCCGAGGAATTTGTATTCTGTTAGATGAATGTTTTAAAGTTGGTAACTGCACTGCACTCGATCATAGAGGATGCTGAAGTCATTGTGGCAAGTTGAAGTTGTACTGACTCATGATTGGCTGAAATAGAATGGGCAGCGTTGTGTAATATGAATGTGCAGTCACTCTGAGTGTCTAACAGAGCATATGTCAGAACTTCTATTGATGGAGACTCCATCAACAAAACCCACATTGGGACTACCATGGAAGTCCCCTGTCCACTTCTATCTGGCCGCTGCATAATACCTCTGCAACTCTTTGGATTTCTCTCCCATAGGCGACTTCTCTTCCACATGACTGACATTAACACTTTACTCTGCTGTACTCATCATGCAGGATTGTTGATGCTTTTTTTGCATCTGTCGCAAGTCATTTTTCATCTGCATTCCTTGGAGAGGTGACCTCTCTAGAGGGAGCCAAAGCATAATCTGGCTTTGTGAATAACTTTCCATTTGTACACACAAGGCTTAGAGCCAAAGCCAGGACACTTATGTTGTGGTCCGTCTTCTTCCTATACTGACATGGCTGTGGCTGGAAGGTACTCTTGGTTGGTGCCTGGCTTTTTTTGACTTTTTGTTGATTTTGTTTGACCCAACTGTTAGTGTTGTACCCCTGCTTTGGTCAGCTGTTCACCCCCTTCCGCCTATCTCCTCTGCGTCTGATAGGTCAGCTGCTTTTAGGGCATGCAAGAAGAAGGTGGGATTACAAGCTACCGCGGTTCCTTATGCATGAACTTCACAAACTCTTCAAAACCAGGGTAGTTGCGAGTTTCATCAAAGTTCTGTGTAACTTGCCAATTGCATTGTGCTGTAGTCCAGTCTGACAACTGGGAGGCAGACATTGGTTCTCCTCACAGTTATCAAGTATTCTCAGAGTTGGGACATGGGGAATGGCATCCTTGCATGCTTTACAAAAGTCTGCAAACTGCTGTAGACCGTTACCAGGCTGTCTGGACCTTGAAGGCTTGCCTGTAATGCTCCTCAAGTAGTCACCATGCACCATCATATGACTCATCTGATGTGCTGTAAACGAAACCTTCTGCAGCCTTTTAGTGCTTCACCACCTTGCCACTTAGGTATCTTTTTAAGTAGTACACTCTTTCTGGTGTGGAGATTAACTTCAACTCAATAAGTGTCCTAAAGCTGGTGTTCCACTAACACATTTGATAGGCTCTCCCGTAAACATGCTGGGTTCTAGAGGAGGCAATTATGAATTATCAAATAGTTTCAGAGACTGCAGGCAAGAGCTGCGTCATCACCACCTTCTGATGTTTGAACTGGACTCAGTCGTGTCTCTTGAGCATCATGTTTAACTCGATTTGCTCAGGATGTGGCTCATCAAGAGGGTCACCTGTGTGACTATTCTCTTGACTGTACTTGCATTTCTGGTCAAACTCAGCATGTGCCTAGCCCAACTTTCTTTCTTTTTCCAGTCATTCTGTCTAATTTCTTTTCTTTTCACGGAGTAGCTGCATGTCTTCTTGCTGCCATTGCAGTTCACCTAGCTCTGCTTCCTTCTGTGTGACTTCCAACATCTGGATTTCTGCCTTTCAGGCTGTGAATTCAGCGGCAACCCGTCTGATAGATAATTTGTCAGACAGGTAAGACAGATCGATGCATTTCTAGAGAAAATTGAAGCGTTGTCATCGGTGTGCAGCAGTTGTCTCGACTCAATAGAAATGTGCACTGTCTGCATCATTGAAAGGGGATTAAGGGCCATCATTTCCTGCTTGGTGAACGGTTTCTACATGTATTTTGACTTGGGGCCTAAAATCTGGTGCACTGAGTTATCTGATTGCACATTAACAAAATGATTTGAATTCCCCAGACTAAAGGCATTGTTGCTTTACCTTGTGATTCAGGGCAAGCTTTTGCATAGCAACCACCATCTCTGGAATGGACTGGTTCCTTTATGCCCTCCTTATCCATTGGGAACAGTGTATTGTTGCAAGGCGTCTCTTATGTAACTAAGCAAAAGCTTGCCCAGAATCATTAGGTATAGCAACAGTGGTTTTAGTAAGGAGAATTCAAGTTGTTATGTTCACGTTAATTTAAAGAACTCAGTGTACCAGATTTGGGTCGAAGTTAACTTGCAAAAGGCCTGTTGACGGATGCCCTAAAGAAAAAGTCCATTTTCATCCAATGTTGTAGATGTCTCTGGGATGGTAGCCAGCACAACGTTTGGGGATTTTCTCCAGCCAGTCCTTAACAGTACTGTTGTCCACACCACCATTCTCACCACTCATCTTGCCATTAACCCTAACACTCCTCAATCCTTCACCTGTTGGAGGACTGAGGACTGTTAGGGTTAATGATGCTGTGCCATTTTGGGAATCACTCAAACACAGAAAAGCATTTGTTGCCTTGATGTGGGAAACTCCAGGCTCTTTTCTTGAAGAAGTGGTCCAGAACCGGAAACAATCGCACTGTGGCATCCTTGATCCATTCAAACAGGAGAGCATTGATTTCATTGCCCATCTTACAAATTTTCCTCTTCCGATTAAGAGGAGCCTTCCCTTCAAATTCCTCTGTCCACTCACTATTCCATTTCGTGATGTTTTGGATCTGGATCTTCCTGCAGTGGTGGCCTTGCACTCCCAAATTCTTAATGATCACGTGGCAGCTCATCTTCTCTTCCTGCATCCGGATCACGTCTATTTCCATTTCCAGTGGAAGTTGATTCCAGAAACTCTTTCTAGGATTCAGACTTGAAGGATTCGGAGCCATATTCTCTTCTTCGAAACCAGCGATGTTAAAAACCACAGCTTTACTGGAGAAAAGCTTTAACATTTCACTCAAAAACATTCTTGCTTTCCTTCACCTTCACCTGAAAGTGTTGACAGGAGGGACCCCCAGAGCATCAGTGGAACTCTTGGTGGCAGTTCTGACTGGCTCTATCGTGCTGCTCCCCGTATGAAATGACAACGAAGGTGGATTACATAATATTTCCATGCTTGAATCATCATTTTGTGGCATGTATTCCATGCTGCTCGTCCTCTGCCTAGCCTTACTCCATTCATCATGGGCTGGGAATAAGACCGCAGCTCTTGGCTTTCTTTTCCATCAATGAAAACAGCCACAATATTGGCTACAGTACTGTTAAACTCTTGACCATACCATCTGACTTGGGATTATAAGCAGTCGTTCTGGTCTACTTCACACCAAATACCAGTATCTGGCACATTTAACCGTAAACTTTAGATCCAAAATTCTCACACTGGTTTGAATGCCACTCTTGTGGCACACCAAGCCAGCATATAAGCTCCTGCACTATTTAGAGTGCTGCTGTCTTGGTGGTGGAATCTGGAAGGGGGTATCTGTCGATATCTACTAATAGACAGATGTTTTGTGCATATATCAACATTCTGATGGTACTTTACGGAAATTTCACATCAGGGTGACAGGGGCTACTTTCATAAATCATCTTACAGTTGGTTGACAAGTCTGGGCTGAAATGCCAGCAATGAATCTGTCGACAGTCACAGTTATCAGGTGCATATCAGTCAGAGTTTTCAGACCCAGCAATCAATGGAGATCATTTGGCACGACAATGAAGGTGGCGCTGTGTACTTCACCGGTACAAATTTTGTTGACAGGTATCTCAGCCTCACCGAGGGGTCTGACTTTAGGGCCGTTCCACATGACAAGTTGCACCTTTGTGGGCTGCACTTGGTCTTGGCGAATGAAGCGCTAACAAATTGTGTTTACGTCAGCACCAGTGTCCACTTGAAAGCGGATGTTGCAGCCATTCACAGCCAGCTTAGCGGTGAGAGTGTTCTTCCTATTGCTGCTCACGTTTGCGAGGTATGCATAGTTGTTATCATAGTCGATATCAGAGTCTGTGATGAAATCTGCATCCTCACATATGGCATGCACCCTAGTTTTCTTACACTTGGCCTTGAAGTGATTCTTGCCTCCGCAGTTAGAACATGATTTGCCCCAAGCTGGACAGTCAGTCTTTCTCATTAAGTGCACGAGACCACAGTAATTACACTCACGCCTTTTGTTAGCAGATGATGACTTGGCAGGCACTTTGAGTCTGAGGCTTGTCTCGTGCCACGGACCAGTTTGACAGAAGGGACCTCCGGTGCAGAGCGCAGAACTTTCCCTTGTATGGGAGCATTTTCTGCTGCCTTGCAAATGTTCACACATGACACCAGCGTGAGTTTGGTCTCCCGTAGCAGTAGTTTCTGAGTTTCCTGGTCATGTATCCTGAGGATATGGTCTCTGAGTATGGAGTCCTGCGAGTCGCTGTGATAATTACAAGTCTTCATCATACTGTGGATGGCTGCGAGAAATGACTCAAAAGATTCACCCTCCTTCTGGTCCCTTTTATTAAAAAGACACCGTTCATATGTTTTGTTGACTTCGCCGATTGTAAAGGAGTCGAATTTAGCAAGGATTTCAGCTGTGGTGTGGGCATTCTCCTCAGTATCAAACTGAAAGCCATCATTCATTCTTAGGTCTTCAAGTGCATGTAGCAACAGAGCAACTTGATATGCCCTATCATGTGTATCAAGCTTAGCAACGATAGCATAGTTCATCCACTTTTGCTTAAACAGCTTCCAGTTCTTAGACAGGACCCTGATATTACCAAAGTCTGGTGGATGAGGAGATTTAATACCACTAACAGGTGCTGCAGTAGCCATTATGGCAGAGTAGGTAAGTATTTATCAGAGTCAATGTGTAAATAAGGCAAAAAAAACATGTGTCCGAATACTGGGCAACAGTCAAGCACTCGTTTACATGTACATGTACAGTAGTACATACCGTGTGTACGCGTTACATGCAGCCACGATCTCGGCGGATTTCCAGACCGTTCAAAAGTCACAATTTGCAGCGTGTCAACAACTGTCACAGAGAGTCATTTGCACTCCAGCTTTGTCATTATAGACTCCAGCACCGCTGCCACCATGTTACATGACCCGGCAAGGGATTTACATCCTTTAGAAATTGGAGGGTATCTGCACTCGCTGGAGAGAGCTTTTATTTCTCAGACCGTCAGAATCCTGGCGACAGAGGGCGTACTTCCTTTTCTACTCAACATTAAGTATCTGATAGTAGACTTTACTAC
>NW_019091441.1:520269-796396 GCF_001949145.1 Acanthaster planci
TCTTCAAGTATCTGACTGTAGGACTTTACTACTGATGAGTGTGTATGTGGGAACCTCCCAGCACCAAAAGATGTTGAATTGAGTTCCAGTGAACAGAATTCACTTGAGGCCATGTCAAACAAGGGTGGATCTAGAGGGCAGTGGTGGGGATTTTTTTTTACAAGTAATACTTCCTAGGCAAGTAGGAAAGAAAGTAATCAGCAGTATATTTATCATCATATAGTAGCACCAAATTCCTAACAAAACACCGTTTGATTTTCTCTCTCCAACATTGTGCTGAAGGAGCCCAAAGCCGCATTTGCTTTTAATTTGCCTCCCTCCAACACCGAAAGCTACTGCCAGAGGAGCCAACAAGGACATGCCCCTATCCCCTCTAAAAGAAAATGGAGCCCCAACTTTTTTTTTTAAATATCCGAATTTTTTGGTAAACCCCCCCCCAAAAAAAATTGGTTCTGGAACTGTCTTGACAAACCCAACCTCGTGGAATGGCCATATCTACTTCAAGTAATCTGTCATGAGTCCACCACACACTCAAGAGCAACTAATGCCACAGGCATTGTGCCAACGTTTGTACAAAATAATGGCCAGTAGTCTAAACAGTAGCCAATGCTTTCTCTTCTGCCACTAACTGATTAACTGAAACTCGCGACCATTTTGTTTCTTTTCAATCGATGAGGGAGTGCTTCCACTCAAGGCGGATATATGCTCAGAAAAAGGCTAGGCAGCTCTGTGCCCTAAATGCCTGTATAACTAAAGGGGACACCCTTCTTGAAAAATGAGTCAACACCCAATTATAATCCAAAGTTGGTAATACTAGCATGCTGAATTGCAGGTGTTAAAAGTTGACACTTCTTTTCTGTGCAAATTTTTATAAGTACATGTACAAGTATTATCTTTAAAGTTGCTGATGTATAGTCACACACAGAGCTTAATCTGCACATGGTCCTGGGAGAAATAAAGCAAATTGATTCACTCTTCTGATATTTTCAGTATTAACAGTTTATTGCAACTATGTGGCAGTATAATATTGCAATGAGGTGTATTTAATTAATGGATGGAATATAACATGTTTAAAGTATGGTAAACATAACTTAATAAGCTACCTGTTGATGCTAGTACTTCAACTGTGTGTCGCTACAAACAAAATCTTTGCGTGAATAGCCTCAACATTAGTGCTGATTAGATTTGGGTGGTAAACTGTTGATGAGTTTTACTCTGGAACATTTTACTGGGATACTGCAACTTGGTAGTTTTGTACTGACCAGCTGGGACTTACCCCAAGAAACAGAACATCATTAGAAAAAAGCTTCAGATGACGTGTATATGCATTGATGGGAGCGTATTTCATGGAGGATTTTTACTACACAGAAACCGGTTACCTTTATGGCATATGTATTAGTATTAACTTGGACGTCTTTTGTTAAGTATGGAAATCTACTCCAAGATATTTTGTTTCAGGAAATAAGGCCCAAGTGGTCAAGTTATAAATTATGTAACTGAGGTGGTACACAATAATGTCTACACTAGGTACGTCAACTGTTAGCTCTTGTTCGTTTTTGTTTTCCGCATAGGAAAAAAAAGAAATCAGTGAATGCCACAGTACTGTGAAAACACAAACAAGTATCCAAGATTTAAGCAATACAAAAGTGTCATCAGTTGTGCTGCTCTGTATGCATTGATCTGAACTTGAAAACTCAACCAACTGATCATCATGAAAATAAAACTCTGACCTGCATATGAACTTATCAAGAATTCTTTCATTTTTCGGAACAATTAATACAATTCCAAAACAGATTACTTGAATCACCGAAGAATGTACACTATTTATAATGCAACAAAGTTTAACATCATTGTCTCTCGAAACATGTCACGGCAACTATATCAAAGGTTGGATCACTTCACTGAATTTTACTTCAACAAATGGCTCAGAAAATTTAATACACAGGTGCTCAGAGGATGCCATACAAGGTTTCAAAAATTTTGTATTTTGTGAAATTTTGTATCGTGAAGAAAATGTACCACAATATCATTATGGGCTACCCCCAAAGATTAGATCTTTACTGGCCTGCCCTACTTGTAAAAATCAAACCATGATGTTCAAGAAGTTGTAGTTGTCAATCAGTGCTAACAGTAAATTGTCAAGCTGGGATTACATTTTAACAGACGGTTGATTAATTTTTTACAGTTTATGTTCGACTGTTTTTCCTGTTGCCTTCCTACCAACATTTGAACGCTAAACTCTAATGGTTAGTTCTTTTCCTCTTTAACCCCAGTCCTCAGTCCACCTGGTGAAGGATTAAGGTCTGTAGCTACATACAACACCTTCTAGTTTCACACTCTGTACTTGCCTGGGCAAATTTAATTTCTCTGGGAAAAAAAAAACCAGTACAAATTTACTACACGTCTTCATGCAAAATGGAAAGTGTGTGTGTGTGTGGGGGGGCAGAGATGATTCTAACATGGTTCACTGCAAAGACTCTGACATGCCATAATGTGGAAATGTTTGCAGTAATGAGCAGATATATAAGATTAACCCACCTTCCCAAAAGTTATACACAAGTAAATGGATTTTGTGAAAGGGATCTGATAGTTCAAATCATAGAGGATTTATCCTAAATGTATATGTAATTTTGGGGGACCTTTTCCAATCAATGATCACCACTGAATGTATTGTCAAAGTGTGGCTCAGTATGTACTTTGCATGGAAAGTATGTGTCCAAAGTAGTCACAGGGTGAAACGCTTCACCAAGTGTACTTATGCTGACGTTAGACACAGGATCATCATTCACTGTGAGTTACAAAGGCAGATCCTGCTTTGCCAATTGATGTCAACATATCCAGAGCACCCATGAGTTTGGTCTGACCCTGGCTGAAAAAGGAGTCATTCATAGCATGCTCTGTGAGGAGTCCAAATGGGAATATTTGCACATCATACCAATCAGAACAATGAGGGGATAATTGTCACAGTAATTAACAACCAATCAAACTGCAGAAATTGTAATGCTGTTGCCAGTCCTCATTCCACAAAGGCCAGGTTACCAGTCTAAATCCTACTCCTGATGGGACAGTTTTATTAGTATCTACACGAACTAGTATTATTCATTTTGCATTAAAGACTAATTTAGTCTTTGAGCTAAAAGCAATGCATGTACATCACGCCAGCGTAACTATACTAAGCCATGTTTATTAAGCTGCTCCCCTAGTAAGGCTACTCCTACAGTACTTTCAGGGTGTAGGGAAAGTGGGCATTGTGAAAAGATAAAATATAAACATAATCCCTTCAGATACTGATCAACATATTTATATACTTAATCAAACCATAACATGTGCATTCCGATCTAGTCTGCTACGCCAGGTGATAAATCTTGCATAATATATCAACACAAAATTGAACAATTTCTTTTTTTTTTTATAATCAAGACTTATTATCCGGCTTTGCCTACAAACATATGTGCTTTGGAAGATACCATTGGTGATATACAGGGATGTGCATTTGCTACAATATATATAGATGCTATTTCAACTAGCCTTGCTGTTCATTATCTGGTGCACATCAAATCTGGTGCAATATAACCATTTCCATTCAGTAAATGCATAAATCACTTGGTAATTTCAATAATCACTTAATAATTTACAATATAATATTCAGAGCATATACTCACTAAACTGTGAAAAGCTGCTAGTAAAAAATTTAAATCTGAAAGAACTATAATGGTAATTACACTTATGAACACGTTCTTTGTCATACAAAGCTATCATACTTGAATAGATTCAATTTATTAAACGTGCTTCAAAAACACTCGTGCGTTTCTTTAAGTTAGCGAGGGTTCAAGTTGCTGGCTGATTTGTTCATGTGAGGTAGAGAGTACCGCATGATCACCACTTCAAGAGTGACCTATGGCAGAAAATTGGTGCCCCACCATTCTGAAACCAGGCCGTAGAATTTTAGCTATTACTGGACATATGCATCAACACTCCAAGTTCTACGACTTTCATTGCCTGTAAGTGTAACTATCAGAGTTTCCTGCGGACAGTTGTTTTTTTACTTCACACCACTTTGAAGTATAAAAATTAATTGGGGGGGGGGGATTTTCGAACATCAAAATCACTTACTTCAGCCTTATTTGGGAATAGTGGGTCACACTCTCTTCTGCACAAACACTTCCATTACATGTAGTACTGCTCAACTTTCGGCAACACTGACCAGAAAATCTTACTGAAAGAACCAACTTCCCCATTACAACACTTAAATGAGGTAAATAAAATATAAAATGCAAACTGTTTATAAAACCATGCCTCTTTGAATGACCTTATGGGTATGATTTTGAACCCAAAAATTTACTTCATTTTACTCATTTTAGACTATACAGTCTTGGCAAAAGTACTTCATGGAAACATCATCCTCTGTTATAGCATTCTCTTTGATCGTAATCAAGCCGAACAACTTTTTTACCTCGGCGCTAACTTAAAAACTGCACTGGCAATGTAAACTCATAAAAACCTGGTAAATAGTGAAATTTTCTCTTAAATGTAACACAAAAACCAACTACTTTACACTATCGTTTAGTTATTTGATGTGTTTTATGTAACAGTATTTACAGTAAGTTTTGAAACATGGCAAACCCTGAGAAAGTCTCAAACGCAACACAGGATAGTGAGCCACAGCACTGGGCCGATGAAATCTAACAATCAGTGCAATCTCCACTCCAAATCTTGATGGCTTCCTGTTCCTATGACAACCCTTGCCATTAAAGCTTTGTTTAGTTACATTCAACTGAAGAATAGAAAGGTTGTATAATGTACATATGTTTGCCCCGCCTATAATTATGCTGATGAATTTAAGTACAAATGACAAGAAATTGAGTGAAAACAGCTTGTGACCTGCCTCTCATAATAGCTATCCACTCAACTTCAACTCACCATACTTGAACAGTTGTTTAATCTTCCCCGAGGTTCACTAAGTCACTTTAAAAAATCATGGCAAGCAGAAGATGTTTTGGCATAAACAAAGCAAAATTAAAAAAATCTCAATTAACTCTAAAACATTTTTATAATGATAAATTAAAAGTTAGATACATACATGCTCATCAACTCTAAAAACTAACTGATATAGTCTTACACATAAGGTTGCATTCACTCGCTGAATATGAAAGCTGTCTGAATATACATTTTGCATAAAAAGAATATGAACAGTTCATCTTAAACCCCACAGAATGTTTTATTGCACACACAAAACCGTACAAGTTTCATAAAAATGCTCATAAGCAAACAAACCCATCTTATTTGAAGTCTTCCAGTTCTTTTACAAATCCTCCCTATAAATTACTTAAGTTAGTGAAACAGAAAGCCAAGTGCAACTCAATCAAAAGGGTATGGCAGACACTGTCAATTCACTGCTGAAACAAAGTCCACATAGCGTAAATTAAACTGAGGGCGAGGCTAAAATCTCAGTGGCCAAAGGTGATGTCTGAAGACACACTGCTTCACTTGGCTGACTGCCACATTTCTGACAAGGGGGATTTGTTATATTTTGGTAGAAAAGTTCTGCCGAGTTGTTTAAATTACTAAGTGAATACTGATATTGAGAATCCCCTTCCGCAGTACTCACTTCATGCATAAATAAACTTTTGTGCAATGCTGAAATCTAATGACAGCTAAACAACTCTGAATACTATGCTTGAATACTGAATACATTTAATACTTGTTTTCTTTTTGAACCAAAACCTCGGGAGACTTCCAAAGAAACAGGAATGGCCAATTACTACTCACATGTAAACACAAAAGCTGCCAGATTTTTTGAACCTCAAGAAAGGACAGTGTGTGATTTGCTAACACCCACTACTCCCAACAAGTACGACTGCTGTCCTGACTTGACTGTAGGCATTCTACCAATGATCTGCTCTTACACAGGTTACCTGTGAGGTTAATTCAAACACCTCAACTGCTGCCAAGTTCCCAGAGCAAGGTTTGATGCATACACACACACACCTATATTCAATTGCACCAATTCCTGCAATAGACACAGGCTTAAAATGCCAGTAAAAATCGTTTCCAGTGGTTTTGCCATCCTTTATATGCACAAGCTGTTGCATTACACAACACAGTGTAAAGCTTGAAACTTGTACGTTTGACCTCTCAAGCCCAAATCTTTCTATCGAAAAAAGCTGGAATGAAAGAAACAGACTGGAACATGAAATCTGTAGTGATAGTAATTGTTCAGGTATCTTTTTGAGCAGTACATAGGCAACTTGACTTTATTATAATGAACCCTTTCAACCATACCAAAAAGTACAGGTATGTTAGACAGTCTCAGTGGAGCTTCATTACCTTTTGCAACTGACTTTTTGGGGGAAGGGGGATGACCACATTTTCTTGAAAGTGGAATAATTCTTGACGCCAGAACTAACCCTCCAAAAATATCTGACAGCCTTAGTTAAGTTTCCCATGAAGTAGATTCTTGATGTTCTTACTCTTGACAAGTCTCAGGATCTCTGGTTTAGTTTTGGATACCAGAGGAACTTTTGAAGGGTAGTGCGTTTCTGGCTGTAAAGGGCTAGTGCAAACAATTTTAATAGGAGATCCCCTTGTTATGCAAGATATAGCAAACATGGTTGCGCCGGCTAGTTTGTTCTAAGCTTCCAGCATGCATTAAAAAACAGTAGAGGCATAATCTTACACAAACTTCAAGACCTCATTAAGATTCTACTGCAGTTCTGCAATACCCCAGCAAAAGGAACCTCCGATGACGACAGGAAGGACTGAATCTGACCATGCATAAAGATGCCAGAATGGAACTGAGCCAGTCACAAACTTCAAGGGGCATAACAAGAGGGAAGGATGGGGTTGAGCGTGATGTCCCGATGATTGACTAAAGCAGGAGACAGAAGCTGCTGCGGTTCTTACTGGGGGCCAGGGCCTCCTTACACTGACTGCTGACCACATTACTGACGCGGCCGTGCTCCCCGCTAGTGGTGCTACCCCTGGAGTTCCTCTGGTTCTTGCTCTGGGTTGCGGCTTCTACTCCCTTTGATGAGGCGGCTTCTTCCTGAGCCTGCTTGGCGAGATAGGCTTTCTCATCTAATAAGGACATTTGGGCATGATGAAAACCAAATCAGTGTGGTGGCTGATGATATAGGACTATATCATATAAAAGGCATAAATGTTGGCATCTCCTGCGACAAGTTCTTTTTTCTCTTAAACTGTGCTAGTGTGGTACTCTTTGATACTCTGGGCAATGAGAATTTCTGCATGTGCATTGCAGCCTAAATGTCCTTATCAATATTGCACCTGTTGAAAGTACAGAGGTGGACATGCAATGGCGATTGATGCCATATTGTTACTATTGGTGATCACACGAGCCCGAGCGGAACACAGAATGTAGTGCATCTGTGTCTGGAACACAGACACACTGCATTATTCCTTGTTCCACCAGCACGAGCGTGATAACGAATTTATTTTCAAGCAAACTTGACGTGCAGTAAAGAAAGTGAAGGGGCCTATATGCACTTTACATAAAAAAGAAGACAAAAAATATCATACGGTATCATCAAAGGAGCATGGGGATTATTTGAGTTTTAACTTATTGCAATAACAATAGTAACAGGGCTTATACTAAGAACAGAAATTATTAGAATTGTATGTGATGTCTAACACGTGACAATCAGCATGGGCAAACACGCCACTTTTGAATTTACAGTCAAGCAGATGTGCATTTACTTTTAGCGTAAAAATAGCACAACGCATTGAGTTAGAACAGTGCATTATGCAGGGTTTGATATAAACCGTGCAATATGGTTGTATATCACACTGTTTGTTGCCGTGGATCAACCAATCAGAACTGAGCGTTCAAGTTTGCCTGATAATGTCTGTTTGAAGAGTGCTCTGAGCACGTGTGTCTTCCCATGTATTTGCCAGTCCATACCCTTACCACTCATTTGGATTTGGCTTAATTCATATTACCACCAAGAAATCACTCAAGAACAACTACAGCAATGCACTGTTTTAAGCTGCAGTGTGTCCGACTTGCCAACAATCATCCAGCAACATGTCAGTGTTAAGAAACAGCAGATGATGAATGTGTCAATGTAAAGCTTTCTATATTCCATTTCAATGGTTTGTGAACTGTCTTCATCGCCAGGTTGTCATTCGGGCTTTTTAAAAGCTTATTCTTTGAACTTTACTGGTTTTTCAAGATTGCTGGATAACTGGAGAGTAAAATAACTTGTACTTTGCTACTCACTTTAGATGAAAAAATCCCTTCCCCATAAAACAAATCAGGTGCTTTTGAGCATGTCAATTGTTAATCCTTGGTCTTCTTCACTCTCCCCCCCCCCAAATACAGGGTTCAATACTGGTCTGTTTGAACATAGATTTATTTCCATGTTCTCCAACTGGGTCAATGGATTTATCATCAAGCAAACAATTCAACAAATTCACAAAGTCAACCACCATCAGACACGCACACACACACACTACCTGTGTGAAGCAGTGAGTGCTACGTGCACTGCACAGTAATTATCAATGAGGCAAACAAAAAGAGTATTGATCTATGATTGGCCAGTGGGATCAACCAATCAGCACTGGAGATCCAAAGTTTTGCTTGAAGATAAATGTTTGTTAGAATAAAGGCACCACACACAAGCATGCATTTAAGCTTCATTCAAGTGATTTTTACAGCGTTCAGAACTTGAATTAAGCCCGTAAAGACAGCCTGCAAAGAGAGCACTGCCCAATCAGCAGCAGCCAGTTACTTCCATGCCATGGGGAGTAGATTTGCAAACATTCAGGCTTAGTGTGCAAAGCCTACATTTGCTTGTTACTCTCTATACCTGCAGGTGTAGGACAATGTTTGGTATGCATTTCTCCCAGATCATATGACACAAATGGTCAGTGATTACCTTCTGTGCCATCTTGAAATAACCACGATGCATGAGTATACTACAAGCTTGATTGAGTACATGTAAGTGACTTGGGATATTTATGCTAACGTGTGAATGCCACACAATGTACCGTGGCAAGTTTGACTGCAACGCAGTCCATGTCTACTACTGAAGCTTTGATATTAACATAGCCTAGTGTGGCCAGGCGGTAAAAAACAGCAGATGCACTTTGATTCATCTCCAGTTATAAATCACGTGAACCGTCATTATTCTGGTGCAATCCCACATAAATTTAACAAATTAAAAGACAAATTATAGTAGCTGTTTGACAGCTCGCCAAAAAGCTGATATGGGCAGGCTTCTTTACTGTCATTGCAAAGCCCATGCACTGTAAAAATAACCATAATCACAATGAGTGCATTCCAAGATGAAGCTGTCTGTGTAGGGTGACAAGACAGTGAATTTGCATAGCATGCAGACACCATGCACAAGCAAGAAATACACTACATGCAAATCAACACAAGGTGACGTCATGACGAGGAGAAAAAAAAGCCTCAATTATTACCATCTGTTTAAAAAGTACACAATGAATATAATCCCTGAAGGTTACATCCTAAAATGAGTTTCAAGGATGTACAAATGTCAGTAGGAAAGGAAAGGAAAAGGGGAAAAAAAAGATTATTTGGCGGACATGCATGTGTCTGAAAATGACCAGAAATTGAGATATATTTCCTGTGAAATATTGGCCCACTGCAGAATCTTCCCCCAGGTGTAACTAATCATGAATTTAATAGTAGTGCTCTCACAGGACCATAGCATATGTGTACATGTACCACTGTGACATACAATACATCATTCACCAGACCATGCATAGTTCCGTATGTGTTATATCAGGCATTCAAAATGCTCTCTAACAGTGGAACTCACCGCTGAATTCCACTCCTAAAAATCAACACATGAAAAGCAACAGAAAAAAATGACGGCTTGCAATATCAGCCTCCTACACAAGTACCGTGAATCAATTATTGTTATTCACACTACGATCTACATATCAGCATTTGGAATGCTCCTAATGTGAGGTAACTTCAGGCCGTGTTGAAATACAGACTGAACTTGAAACACTAGACGTTTTCTTCTCTCTTTTACGTTTCTAGAAATAATGGCCCTCTTCCATCTTTTGGTTATTCTGAATGCATTTATCCTGAGATCTCAATCCACAAATAAGAGATCGACTAGTCACTTCTCGGGATTGCATCGGTTATATAGTGTGTAAGATTTTTGGTTTGAGTGTCTCGATTTGTTCATTCATTTCAGATGTGAGGTTTTACTCTTTCTGCTCTCATTACATTTTTCAAACTTATGTACACAAAATCATTGCACTGTTCTGCAATGGCCGGTAGGCTGTCCTTGTTACTGGCTTCACTGAACTGCATTTGGTATTGCTAAAAACTGGTCCGGGCACAGAATGACAAATGATGGCAAACAGATAAATGGTATGATTTTTCGCTACATTTCCTTCACAAAGTCAGAGGATGAGAAAACGTTGATCTTTGCAAATACCAAGAACGACTTGTTGTGTCTTTGGTACAATTTCCGGAGAACACGTCAAGATACTCAGTGCCAAGGAGGTGGACTAGGCTCATTTCCATTCTTCAATGAACCCCCATTTCTGTGAGGTGGTGCCAAAAGATGACTGAATGACAAAGACTGAGTTGTTTGATGGTTGCTAAAGGTGCTTAGTGGCGTAGTCAGGCATATGGTATGTGCGATAGCAGAAAATGGAAAACAAAAAGAAACAAAACATGGATGACTGACAGGCAGCTACAGACTGAGAGTGCGCACATGATCCACTCCCTCATGTCTCCCAACGTTCGTTAAAGAAACACAAACACGGCAAGATTTCTACCTCACATCCTCATCCGCAGGCCCAAAATACTTATCCGTACACTTACAGGGTTATGTCGGCACACACGGGCCGCAGTGCACATTCTAAACTGCTCGTCCAAAGGGTGTGAAAGATGATAGGGAAAAAAATAAAAAGGCAACTGGGTGTCAACACAGAGACATGTGGAAACAGTTATTCTAACATGATTTCCAAGATATTTTTTATTTTTAGATAAAATCCCATATCATTAGACTTCACCCTTCTAATGTGCTGTTTTGTAACTTTTTTTCAGTCAAGTAAAGCCTAACAAAATGAAATGAGGTATCATGCGGCGAGAGTTCTGCCCTATCATGTGAAACTTTGTAGACCTATTTTCAGTAACTGTTTGAAAACTAAATAAAATCAAATTTGCATACATCCTATCTCAACAACTTCACTGGAACACATTAGAAAATGCCAACACTAAAATGCAGTTTAGATTTAGCTTCAAGTATACAATTTGTTGAGGAGGGGGACTTTGCCTTTTTCCCAAAACTGAAGGAATCTAGACCTTCTAGAGATGACTGAACCCTGAATAGGTTTGGTGTTTTTTCAATGCAAATACACTGGGCCATATAAATGAGACAAAATAGAGCACAAGTACTGGTAAGCCTTACACAGTATTGTAGTCCAATATTTTCCATAATTCTAAGAAAGGGCACATCAACAATTGTGCATGGACTTAGGTCCTAGTACAAGGATAGGATAGAATACAATCGAATAGATAAGAACATTCTGGTTTGAGATGTACAAATATAATTGCACTGCAACTTTGTACAGTAACGGGGGAGTTCATTTTGGTAAGTGGGGCTTGGCAAGCACAAAATAACTTGTCAAGTAGGAGTGTGTGCATTAGAGACTTAGAGTAGCCGAACTACAACACTGGCCTGATGTTGGCCAGTCAAATCCTTAGTATGGTCAGATCCAGAACGGACGTTAAGAAGCTCACGAGGCAGTGTCTTTCACTCACTACAGCTGGAAGAAATAGAACATGTCTGAGACTGGTGTGGCATAAAGAGTGACATGCTTGGGGCACTCTGTGTGTGGGTGTGTGTGTGGGAATGAACCAACATGCAGAGTCACTGATTGCCTTTCATGCGTTGACCTTAGGATGATCTTAGAATGACCTCAGTCTGACCTCAGCAAGCCTGGGCTAACACATCATGCTGCACCACTGAGTCCATTTGTTTTCAGCCACAGACTGGTAGAGATGTGGTCAAGCCATTGAGGTCCCATGCCATTTGGGGTAATTTACATGGCAGAGTGGGGTTTTTAATACTTACTCTTGAGAAAGGAAACAATGTAAAGAACAGTACAAAATGGTGTATGAGAGCACAATGTGATAATGATATGGCAAAATTAGCTAGAATTACTTTGACTTCTGGAAAGTTCGTTATGCTACTGTTTAAATGCAAACGATATAGGACTAAGCACTGAAAGAGATGACACTATTTTTGGAATACTTTAGGATACTTTGATCAGAAGAGTAATCTCATAATAAAATGGATTATTTCAAGCATGTTTCTTCCAATTCAGAAATGAGAGAGGAATATTACAGAAAGCACACATAAATATTGAACATTTGAAAAAGAATGGCCTCTTTGACTGAATTTTCTTCTTGAATTTATTTCTCTTACCTTACATTTTCCTAAATATGAGATGTTTCCTCTCTATATTAGCTTAATTTGGGTGACTTGAGGAAAGGAATAAGGTTAAATCAATATATCTTATTACACTGCAGGGATTTTCAAAGGAACCTAGTAAAGAAAAAACATCATATAGGTGAAACACTTTTATCAGACTGCAGAAGAAAAAAAATCTACCAGCTATCATGCAGCTGGCAACAAGAAAAGTGCTGAGAAAGATAGGCAAATCCAGCATGCACGTATCATTCCATTACTGGCAGTATGAAGATGGGGCACCATCAATTGCATAACAGTGGGCCATGTGTCTGTGCAGCAAGGCTATCAGGCGATCGATCATTCCAGATGAGATGAGGTGAGATAGAACACACGCACGTCACACATGCATGCCAGGGGGAGGGAGGACGCTCATTAGCACAACAGAGTAGAACAGCATGGGGCCCTCCACACCAAGCAGACAGTGGGGGAGATAACCATGCCATGATGCAACAGTAGCAGTGGCAAAAACCGGCCGGATAAGATGAGTGAAGATGAGGATGAAAGTGGCATGGTGGTAGTGGTAGTGGTGGTGACTTTGTTGGTTGTGGTGAAGACAGCGACCCCATGCCAAGTGTGAGAGACAACGCACGCACAGTGGAACCAAAGGAAGACCGTCTCATCCAGTCTCCTGCATCAGGTTTTTTTTCTTTCTTCTCTTTCAATCAATCTCACCCTTGGCCGTCGCATTTCGCTCCTTGGCCTGCTCCCGGATGGTTTTTCTCTTCTTTTTTTCCTCCTCAGCTTTTTGGGCCTCTATGGTCTTTTGGGCCTCAGTGTCAGCCAGCTGCTGCCACTGGCTGCGGTTTTGTTGCATGCCCTGGTATAGTGGGGCCAGCTGAGGCTGCATCGAGGCTAGATTCTAGGCAAGAAAGGAACAACAATATGGCTGATAGGTACACAGATTTCACAAGCCATCTCCCTTGTTTGTGGACAACCACAGCGGCATGGCCTTTCCCACAGATCTCGGAGGCCACTTCTGTTTCTTTAGTCTTAGTAGATGAAAGCAGCCAAAGAAGCTGTCAATGAAGGCAAACACTAGCTGAATGGATCAACTTCAGCGCTCCACAACAAATCCTGTAAAAATTAAAGCAACTCCACAGCAAATGAAGACACATAATAACTACGGTTAGTCTCATTAATGGGAACCTTTGTTAATGATGAGAAAAAAATGGAACAGTTAAAATGTTAAAGAGAGAGAGAAAAGGCCTAACCCTCCGGAATTTTGCCCTCAGAGAGGGACTGCCAGTTGTCACGGTTACGCTTGACGCCATCCAACAGAGGCTTCATGCCAGGCCAGGTCTCAGCAAAGATCTGGTATGATTGGAAAAATGTAGACAGAAAGAGGCAAATGCAAAAAAGAAAACAAAGAACAAAAAGTGGTTTGTGCAGCAGGCATATCCAAAGTGTGTTTTGGTGGGATACACTGATAATGGGGAAAAGGAATGGAGGGAAGGGCAAGGATGGGAATAGGGCCAGGGGGAGGGGAGAGGGGACTACTTCATATGACTGGAAAACATAGCATTGATTTGGAAAGCATGGAAAGTAAGACAGTGCAGGGAATGCTTAGAGCAATGGTACAATATTGCTAACATTCCTAGACTACTCATTTGACTACATTTGATGGCAACCAGTTCCACAGAAACTGTCTTTGACCTTTTTTTGACACACTGATGTGAATAACCAAATCTCCTTCTATCCAACTGCTACTTAATCAATTCATATTAGATGTATTTCTAAAAATTAAAAATAAAAAGGTGTATGCCCCCTTTTTTTTCCCAGGCTTGATCTGGACCCGAAAGATAAGTATCATTGGAGTCGTATTATTTTGCCAAGATCTGTTGCCATGTGACAACACATTCTACATTCTTTCATGCAAAATAAACAGCTTTCTTGTCAGACACTTCAAATCAAGAGACTGTCTGGTACACAAATGGCATAAACCCAGACCAAGGCTTTATGCATGGCAACCAGCAAAAAAGGGACCTCGAGTCTATAAAGTAGAGACCATTCTTAGTAAACCGAGACCACTATGAAGAGAGTTGCTTCAAAGTTAGCAATATTCTACCATAGCTTCACAACTGTAGATGCCTCAGGTTGAATTCTAATATCAGTTAATAAGGTAGTTGAGCAGATTAAAAAATAAAAATATTTACATAATGCCAACTGGCAAATTTCTGTTTATTGACAAGCACGCATTTTCACAAAGTTTTACAAAATTTGATGCAAGCAAAGTGTTTTTCACGTCAGAAGCACTTTTTGAATACACTTAAATGCAAATGAACAAAGTTCTGGCCATGTATGTGCTCTCGAAAAGCTAAATTTCTGAATGAAGACTGATCAACTTCATGCACCATAACAACAAGCAAACAAGACCGTACAATAATGAGAAATGGTCCAGAGAATGCATCACAGAGTTTAGGAGATGAGGGTGTGGTCTTTTAAGAGTCCTCTTGACGAGGGGAGGGCTGGATAGCATCAGTTTAGAATTGATCTAAGGGGAAAACTAGGGTAGAAAAAATTCTGCTCGATGAACCTGTCAGGAGAGAACATATATTAAGGTAAGCAACAAGGGAATTTGGCATGGGATATGTGTGTGGATTCAGCTTGGAAAAAACTCAGTCTGAGTTTTCTAAACAAATATGAACAAAGACTTCTCAATGACACAGAATATGAAAATATGTACCCAGGCATTCAATACTTGATCTTTTTTTGGCTAATGCCATCTCAAATATCAAATTTCAATGCCTTTTCTACCCACAAAAGAATCTTTCTATGATCTTCTATGGTTTTCCATGATTGTGGGAACCCTGTCATTTTTTCATGATGGACTTGAACTATTAGGAATAGATCTTTCACAACAGGGCAAATGAACAAAATCATGGTCATTTCACACAATTCTGTATGGTAACTTAGTTTTTTCATGACATGGTCACTGGAATGGAATGTGATGCATATCACCTGCATACTGCTGGTCTTTGTCACGCAATAGCTGTGACTCACCATGCTGCTCTTTTTAGTGTTTAGTCTGACACCACACAGTGTTCACTTCTAATAAAATTCAAAGGATAAGACCAACCCCCTCCCGAGTCAAAGGTTTAATTGATCCCTTCCCTGTGAATGC
This sequence comes from Acanthaster planci, assembly GCF_001949145.1. The sequence goes on from NW_019091441.1 coordinate 535,876, forward strand.
AGAAAAATCTACAGGAGAAACTGGCTGACGGACGCGAAATCATATCAAAGGAAATTGAAGGGACATAAGCCTTGCTTGCATCCATGGCTGTAAAAATGAAGAACACTCTCATAGAATTAGCATATTCCCATTTTGGCTGAGGTGAAAAAATTCCCTATAAACCAACAACAACATTGGTACATCTGGAGGCTGGAGGGTCAAAAAATTCATCAGGCTCTGATCTGCCAGTGTTAATGGGGACAGCAGCATGGCAATCTTGGTGATATGGATGCCTGCAAAAAAAAAAAAAGTCGTACAAAAGTGAAGCCACACAACTATGGCGCAATTACGAAGTTGCATTATCAAATCACCCTTGCTGCGTAATTGCGAGCCCACAAGATTGCAAAGCTGCAAGATCACTGCACTGTTGTGTAAGGTTTCAACCAATCAAGCTGGGAGCTGACTAGTACCAAGGTTCCATGAACGCTACAGAAAACCACGCAATCAGTCATAACCCTTGCCTGATAAAGACTAGCAGTATGCAGAACATGTGACTCACTCCACTCGAGTGACATCATGAAATCAATGAGTGGCCAGCATGTCTGTACCAATGATACAATGATAAAAGTAGCATAATATCCAGGTAGTCAAGATGTCCATCATGATGATTTAGAAGAGGCCTTCCCCAGGTAACCACTTGCTATATCACTGTACTGTGAACTCATACTATTTATTATACCTCAGTCCCATTTTAAGCTGGAGCCACATAGCCAAATTCCCTTGCTTTTAAATAATGACTCAACAAAGGAAAAGAAAATTAGACGACATTCATCACAGAAGGTCACAATCAACAATGAAACATTCTAGATGTGATTGAAAAAGGTTCATTTTCTTAAACACTTTGGCCTTTTGCCAAGGCACTTCACTCATAATGCTTGACTTCCTTCAGTTAGTGCAAGACTAAAAAAGTCACTAGCTGCACAGAAACTAATTTAAATGGATAAGTACATTGTTTAACACACACTTTATCAGAGAATTTTTTGTATAAACATTCAGTTCTCAAGAACTGGATGTCAGACACAGGCTCAAGGAAGACCAAACAGCAGTTTATTTGATGCTTTCTGCAAACAAGTAATTGACTCAAAACAGCATGGGCCATGTGTTGGTACCAGCCAATGAGGCAATATACAGTGTCAGCATGTTGGGGAATATATTTGACATTTGGAGAAAACATTTCCCACCTGACTTGCCTTGTATATGTACAAGACCAACTGTTTTCTATGGCTGCTGTGCATGAGCAGGTGATAGCATACATCTACTCAGCAACACTGTCCCTTTGGTAAGAGACACACCACTCATGCATACATGCACAAGTCTGCATACCTAAGATGTAGATCGCTTGGTACAATTTCAATGGAATGTATGTCTTTGTTGGGAACATTTTAAGCATCTTCCAACACATCTCTCTCTCTCAACTCCCTCTCCTTTGCAAATGGAGTTTTACATCTGAATTGATATCTAAAATGATGTCAAAAGGCTTACTGAGTCTAGTACAACCTGTAGCAAATGTAGTCTCCCAATGGTTTGGCCAAAATATTCTCCCCAACTTTTCATGACACAGTGATTAACTTTCTGTTTGACTTTCCTTTAACATTGCCTCATAAAAGCACTGGGAAACTTTAAAAACTTTTTTTTTTGACCAGCCATGCTTACCTTGTACACTGGCATACATATTGCATCAATGAACCCCACTTGCATCTTGGGAAGTTCACTTTTTTTCTTCCGATCCATCATGGCCTGTGAAAGATTTAAAAACTTTGTTAATCTCATCTACATAAAAAGTGTAACTGTCTTGTGACAGCACCACTTGTACTTGTAACTTACCCTTTTCGTATGACGTGGGAAAAAAACATTGATCCTAGATGATGGGAGTCCCACTGTACAACAGAAATTCAAATGGCATCTGATGCAAAGCAACCATTCTCACAATCGTTGCAAAGATTTGGTTTTATCACGTTTATTAAATTCATTTTCATTCAAAGATGGTCTGCACCTCGGATACAAGCAAAATGAATGCAAAATAGTGACGTAATATCAAATGGCAAAATTTGAACAAATTTCAGCTCAAGCGAATTTTGCAGCAAATGCTTCTTGACATGAAATCCGCTTCGCTTTTGCATTTGCTTAAGTCATGAACTGGCCTTCACATGGTAAAAGAAAAAAACTACTTAGATACTCCCCATAGTGCAAAGAGGACTGTTGTGCTTTTCACTCCAGTTGGCAAGTGTATGACACGCAAGGCTGGACAATCTCAGTCATGCATTTTGTGTGCCTCACTGCCACCTGTAAATTGAAGGTAACTCCAACCACCTTAGTCACCTCAACTGCGAGAAATCTCCACAATCGATTTCACCAAATTTTACGCAACGGCACAAATTGACTTATGTCGCATTTTACTGTGAAGATTATGCACTGCATAAGGAAACCACTCACACAAGAAATAATGGTGTAACACAATCATTTCAGGTCACAAAGCTGCACCAACAAATCAGAATTGAATGATTTTTGGTAACTAATCATGTTTGGCTCACACTTGCTCACACTTGCTCAACTAATCAAGAGTTGCATAGAAATGTACACCTTTTTTGGAGGTAACAAAAACCTTGCTTGGCTGTGACAGAACTTTGAGATTATCTGCCTAGTTCAGACAAAGAGCAGACAAAAAACCTTTTCAAAATGACAGTCAGAGTTAATTGTTTGAAGACTGAAGCAATATTGAAAAGGGCAGTTATTGTAAAGGTGTGATTGTCCTCTTCCAAGATGTTTAATATACTTGACACTTTTCACAGCTAAGCAAACTTTCATGAAATCAACCATCAGTACATTGCGCAGCTACGCCACAAATTTCTTCCTTAAGGCTTATGCATGGTGTCAAGTTACGCCATGTTTTGGGAAAATGCACCTGTGTCTTTTGACACAGGTGCATTTCTCTCCCTGTCTAATTACACGTAGTCCCTTGCTACACAACCCACAGCTGCTAGACTTACTATGGGTTCTTCCTTCAGCTGCTCTCGCTCCATGTCACCCTGTTCAAAGAACTCACTGGCTACTAGCTCAGCTACCCTCCTCTGGACCTCCCAGGGCTTGGTGATGGCCGAGACATCACAGGCAGTCATCATCATCCCCCTGTGTGGTAAAAACACCCATAATACAGGCCTGGATTTTCCAGTAGGTAAAGTAGGCACTGTGCCTAGGCCCTACGAAATATAAAGGGGCCTACAAACGAGTTGAGGGCCTATGAAATTATCAGTGCACAATAAAACACACAGCTCGGTGTTTCTCTTTTAATTTTTGATTTGATTTGACAGTGGTGCAGAACACTGGTGCCCCAGGCCTACAGAACACTTAACCACTTTGTGCCAGGGTACCCGGTTTTGGGCACATAGGCTTTATACACGAAACCGGGGAGCTTGGCCTTGTAACAAAAGACCGTACACGGAACGGAATTGCCAACATTTTTTCAGTTGTCAATTGAGGAGGAAATTCGACATTGTTTTGAAAGATTATACCACTGTTTGTGGCATTCAGTGCGAGCGGATTACAAATGGGGACAAAAGCGCTCCAGGACTTGCAGATCAAGATTTTCACTTCCTACTTTCAAACTACAGTTTTCTCCTGACAATTAACCCAAACATTTTCCTCAAAACACTTGAACCTCATCGTTTGGTCAGTATATATTATCTTGTATCTGAGAGAGCTTGGCTTTGGAGAAGTAGAGTGTGGGAATATGCACCAAGAAGCACTGAACACAAAGCTGTGGCTTTTCAGATTCACCTGTTTTTTCTCAATATTAAAAAGGACCACGTACATATGATAAAACTCAGAATGAATGCACTCTAGTTGGTGAGAGTTGAACTAGTCTAGTGAAATATTTGGGACCAGCCTACAAAGGTTGGACGGTTATCAAAAGCTCCACTTTTCAAAATGCACAGTAGGGAGCCAGAAAACGTAAGTTGCCGTATTAACACAATTAGCTGTAGTTTGACTGAGGATGTTAGCCCTTGGATATCAGTGCACAGGCTTGATGTTTGCAGCCATCTGACCTCTAGTCAACCAGTGAATTAACGTGTTCATTCATTCATTGCAGCAAACAGCAACATGTGAGTAAACAATGTGAACACAAGATTGCGCCTGCATTCCCCCTGCACATAGTCAAAAAGCAATTGACTAGTGGTCAAATATAGTTTGCGCCCGAATGCTTGGCTTCGTTTAGACTTTACCCCACTCTGATAATGCCTTCATGTTGCTGAAGCCAAGTAAAAATGAACTTAACTTCAACCTGCACAGAATCTAGATCCACACAAGTTGCTATGTGAGTCATGCTCTGAGAAGTTTCAAGTCTTGAGCATTGCCAGTAAAGACAAATGATTAAGCTTGGTAATCATACCTCAGTAGGTCCCTGTGCCTCGGATTATGCCAGTCTTTTACTCCTTGTTCAACCAGTTTGAAGAAATCATTGCGTTTCCTACGGAAAAATTAATGTATGAGTCAAAGCAACAATTTTCTGAATAATGTTATGGGAAGTTCCGTCGAACCTGTCTTTAAAAAGAAGGCACGCTGTCTGTCAAAGTTGAGAGTAATTTTGCTAGAGCTGCTGATGTCACGCTGTTGCACTGCCATAATGTTGGCAATGTGTGCAAAGAAAAACCATTCCAGGGTAGTTTAGCACTACGGACAGTAACTAATGGCGATTAAGCAGAAGTTTTCTGTTCTCATTGAATTGATGCTAATGGCTGAAAATTAGCTTAGGTAATCCATATAAGACTTGAAGCAGGCCTTGACAACAACGGTTGTCCGATTACGGGGGACACGTAATTTCTTCTTTTGGGCAAGTAAAAATTAAGGTCAAATTGCCTGAGGACAGGTACTTTTTCTTGAAATGAAAGTGTCAGTTTTTCGTGGCCAAGAATAGCAGTCAAAATACCTTTGATTTGTTGTTTTCTTCTTCACAAAAGTTTTTAAAAGGTGGTAAAAAGTAAACAGCTATGTGATGTATGATGTTTTGCATCGTTACGTACACTGTACATATACAAACTCGCATGTATTAAGCACACTATACATTCAGCAGGGCACCTTTCCACACAAGGGAAAATGCGTACATAAACAAGCAGTAAAATACCCTAGTGTCTGGCTACCAAACCTCATTGGTTATTGCATGCATGGTGCAGTGGAGCTTTGATGGCCGGAAGCTCAAAGACTGTTTTACATGTGGCTGTGACTTCAACATGAGTGAATTTTACCTGGTATTTGTGTGTGTACTTTATGCATATATGACATCAGGCAAACTCAAGTGGTACAGCCGTTGCATTTGTACGAATGATGCATCAGAGTCCTGCACACGCTGGGGTGATGTATATTCATGTCGTATTGTGGCATAGCAATTTCGTCAATGGTGAGTGGTTGAAAGGAATTTACTCTCCCCGCACAGTAATGAGCAACTAAACCAAGGGTTTTGGCAAGTAAAATCTTACCTTGGGCAAGTAAATTTTAAGTGCTACTTGCCTGAGGACAAGTACGTGTAGTTAAAAAAAATGAAAGTTAAGGCCTGGTTTGAAGGTTTGCATGGTGAAGGTAAGCAGCAGGAGTAAGTATGTAGTGACATAGCACCATGTACCAATCTCTTTTTGGAGTGTGTGAGGTTCTGAAAAGAACCGTGAAGGAACTCAACCTTTCAGACAATCTCCTGACAATGGTTAAAGCATACTGTCCAAACTCACTCCTGTTGCCCAAGTGCTGGCATTTTTTAAATTCAGTGACAGCACACCATTTATGGAGATTTACATTTACGAAGTTATAATCTGTAGAATGGCCAAAAACATGCGGCTTTCCCTTTTTGCTAATAATTCATAAAGCACTCTTATACCAACGATGCTATGATTGATCCATTCACTATAGTACTAGGTAATAAAAGTGATCATGTGTAGTCAGCCATTTTAAATTACAAAGCTGCTTTGAATGATATTGGATGCAGCTAGCTTTGCTCACATGCACATATACAAATCGTCACACAAAATTTCTCAATTCACGTCTTGGACTATGGAGAGAATGGCAAAGTCATCTTCCCAAATGGAGAGGGTTGCGCAGCAGCATAACCGGTGGGAGACTTTGTTTTCTTAAAGGAGCTGAAAAATGCTTACTTAAAGTACAGCGCCAAGTCAGTAGACAGTATGGCACTCTCCAGCATGCGGATCAACTCTCGGTAGTCCTCTGGCGAGAGGAACTGGAAGATATTGTTCCCCTATTCAAGATGAAAAAGATTGGAAATGTCAACAATGTGGGTAATACGCCAGAGCCTGGCCCCAGCAGAGCCAGCCACCCCTTGTTCATCCAACAGCATGATCCCCCTGGATCTATGCATACCTCATTGTAGGTGCTAGGGAGATTGGCTCTCTGTCGTGTCCCAGGGGAGGGGAAGCTGATATTGCGAGCAGCCTCCTTCCCTCTGGCGATCAAACATGACACCTGTGCCACTTACAACACTAATTAAATTCTTTTTTTCCCCAACAATGCCGGAAGAAGAGTATCACGTCATTGAGCGGTTTTCATCCTCCCAAAGTAAGCTGACTGAATTATCATCCAGTGTTATTGCTGCGAAATGGCATTTGATGGCATGGCTGAGGATACATGAGACCGAAATTTGGACAGTGAGAAAAATAAAATCTGCAGTTGTGAGTCGACGAGTTTCGGGATAAAATGTTCACACCACTGTCACTGATCCACTGAAAAAATTTAAACACATGACAAATACTTCACCGGCTTTAACAGAATGAATGAATTGAGATTTACATCAGTTTAAACATCAAAAATACTGTAACAAGAGGAAACGGTTAGCTGAGGACTATTTCATAATGTTTCACATTGGCTAGGCGTGTACATCACAGCTGCATAATTGATAACAAACATGTTACACATTTTGATGTCCTATGATTGTCCCTGTCATCTGCTATGTACATTTGTGAGGGAGGGTTGATCTAAGGGCAAGTAACAAGACGATTCACTTCACAGCATCCTGCACTTATCAATGACAATGACAAGAACACAAGAGAATTGACAGGCAAAATGAAGGTTTTGAGAATCGAGCAACTACATCAGGAGTTCATAAAAATGAAAACAATAAATTTGAATCTTGTAAGTCCTACAGGACCGTGGATTAAGTGTCAACATTAAGACAGTTTTTTAATAATCTGGGACCTTAACATCCATCAGACACTGAAACATAACTAATGATTAACCTACACCAAAATGTTTGCTGCTAAGAGGTGTTTTTGCAAGTCCATGCACTCCAAATATTGATACTGGACTGTACAATACTTAGAAACAGCCTCAACAGGAAAAAGGACAACTTATATCTTGTACTTTGAGTTCAATACAAAGGATTAAATATTATGCTTTCGCTAATCAAGCTATTTGATGTGAGGTTTGAGACTGGATACCCAGTGTTGCCAGGAATTTTTAACATCAGGTTCAACATAATTGCAACTTCTGCATTTATGAAGACAGACTGTTCCCATTTGTTTGAACAGTGGCACTGGTGTGTTAAAGCACATATCTTTTCTTTTTTTGGGGGGGGGAGCAGTGGTTAGAACTAAAGGGCTGTCCAAACATTAGCTGTGCATGGTGCCCCATTTCAGCCCTCCCCTCCCAAAAAGGCCTTTTGGCATGCGGCAATTGTGCTACACAATTTTTCAGTTATACATGTCCTTCCTGGCCTTACCAGTACCCAATAGTAAACAAGAGAGGTGCCATTAAATTGGGGCATAATTTCACTAATTAGGGTTTTTCAGTCACAGAGAAACGTGAATAAAGTCACACACTAAGACACGGGTGCAATCACAGTGTCTACTTTCTCTATACATGTATCTGCAGTAACATAAATGGTCATGCAATGCTGTACTCGAGTCCATCACAAGTCCCTTGACAAGGCCAGTCACAGGTCCCTTGACAAGGCCAGTCACAGGTCCCTTGACAAGGCCAGTCATGCGTAACAGGGTGAACAATGACAAAAGAATGAGTTTGTCACAGCTCACTCGAATAGCTTGTGAATTGGCTTAAGACTGAATGACTTGTGATAGACTTACAGGGACTTGCAGGGACGTGTGATGGCCTCGAATACAACACTGTGGTCACATACTGTTATCTCAACAGGGTCACTGCAGAGTACATTGGATTGATTTCATCAGCACTGATACTCTACAGATAAAAAAAAACAGACTAGCAATTGGCAACATGAAGGGTCATCTTAGGCCCTGGAGAAAAGTTCCTGATAGTCAACTGATTTCAGACCATTCATTCTGTAAGGGTGAAAAATGAGACTTCAGCAAGGACTCTTTAGAAAGAAGGGACAAGTTGACAACTGTGTTGTCAGCTCACCTCACTGTTGAGGATCATGATACAATGATCAAAGTGATGATGCTCCATGGTGGATGTGCTATATAACTGGGACAGAGCTGAGGCTGTTCTGCAAGGACAACAGAAGGAAAGCATATATATCATTGAATAGACAATTAGTTCCCTCATGATTCACTGAACTGGCTTGCCATCAGTTGCTGCCAAGCTCGTAATTACTTAAACAACACTCAATGGCACTGTGGAAACCGACTGGAAACAGCATAAAGATCTGTACGCTTTCGACTGCTGTGTTGTAGACTCTGCATTATGTGCATAGCATCTTTGGGTACTGTTTGAGGGAGTTCTTTTTTTTCCTATTCATACGAAACCTTCAAAAAATGACCTTGTGAAGGAGTCCCTAGGGTTTAACGGAAAAGTAAGTGACTCAAGATGTCAACCTGCTTTGACTGACATGCACATATCTGATCAACTAACCCAAGGCACTGCAGAACAACAAACTGGAAAACAATCTCTTTTTAGAGAGGAAATCTTATGTGGAACTTTTGGGGGGCCAAAACAAACACATCCCCAAAGCCCTAAATAATTATTTGAAAAAAGTACCATGTTGATTGTTGTGGAATAATACCATCAGCATGTACATTAAGGTTCAACACATTTTGTACCTGCATTTCTACTGGCTAAAATAATCTCTCTTTTTTGGCAGAGGAAATTCAATGTGGGAATCAGGGGCCCAAAACAAAAACATCAACGCCAAAAGCCAAAGCCAATGATTTGCAACTGTAGTAAGTTGATAGCTATCATGCACTTACTATGTTAATCATCAATCTGCTTTCATCTAAACAGTCCGGGCACTATATCAGTGAGAAGGTTGATAAATGGGAAGGACAGTTTATGTTCCCTATGTCAGCCCTAGGCTGACATTATCGGCCCTAGACTTGATTGTTTTCTTAAAAACATAGATACATGCCAAATGTATGTGTACAAATGTACATGAATTCTACATGAATTACAAAATAAACACTGTCCCATATTTCATATATGTCTCCACTACAATTCCAATTCAAAGTCGTTTCAAAGAACATTTTTTTCCATACTTTCCAACTGATGATGCAAGTACATAAATGAAATTCTAATACAATTTAGATACCAAGGAAGGCTGAGCAGCGATTGTAAGCCAAAGCTTGCGGAGAAATCCTGAAGTTGTGATATCAGATCAAGCAGTCATGTTGCCAATTTGCGAATTCATAAAAGCAGAAAATATTTCAACTTGGGTGAAATTTTGTTGCATATATATTTTGTGACAACGTGTTCACTTCGCTTTCGCATTGTATGAACCGCCATTTAAACAGACATACGGGGCTGAGTAACAACTGGACAGCCGCGTAAAAGCCCGCGTCACTTAATGTACAATGAAATTCTTGGTTCCAATTGAAATGAATAATATCATCTAAGATTGGAATTACACAGAATAAATTGTACAAGAAGATAAGATTGCATTAGTGGTTGCTAACGTAGAAAGCATGTAGATTTGCTTGCAATTTACTAGATAATCTCTTTGTCTGACTCACCTGCAGAATATATTCCTGGTTTGTACATTCCAGGAAATTAGATGAATTATTTATTTTCTCACATGTCTATCATGGTTTGATTTTTCACTCTGCCTTCTGACTGTTTTATTCAATGACCAGCCCACTAATTCAAGTTTGAACTTCATTCTAATTACTGTGATATCTGGTTTAGCAACTAGTTCAGTTGTATTAGACATACTTGATATATTCCACTGGAATGCAAATTTATGTTAGTCTTTGTTACTAGGGGAAAGTGACTAGTTTGAAACTAATCAATTCAACTTAGATTCCTTCCTAATCAAGCCCCCTTTGTTTCTGTGTTTCCAGAATGTTGTCGTTCCTGTACGTCCACATAAAATAAATACAGAAGCAATGATTAGAAGATTCCGCTTGTATCGTAGTTATCTGGAGTTGCACTTCTTGTCTGCACCATACACCTTTATCGACAATATGTAGGTTATCTTCACATAGTGAAACAGATTGACACTACTTGTGCCAGTTTGGCATGCAGCTTTGGGTACAATGTAGCATTCTGGAGATGATACGAAATGACATGGCCTCATGATGCACCAAATGCTATTCATCTTGGATGTTACAGTGAACACTTCTCGGTAGGCCTGTTAGCATTATTTGGTTCCTGGATTTATCAATTGATGTGCTAATTCACTGGTTACCTTTTTTTTTTTGGTTGAAAGATATGAAAGCCACTTTGCCAAATACAAGCTTCCTTTCTGAAGGAACAAGAAAGTGGCCAAAAATTTCTCGGATCTAAAATCGCAAGCATTCCATGCACAAACTCTTTGCCTACGGTAGTTGAAAGGTACAACCGGGTGGCGAGCATTGTAAAGACACTTCAGTGGAAACTATTTGCCAATTGATGATTTCAGCTTACACCACTTGGTTCGTTAATGGTAACTACACCTTAGGTGAACATTATGTAAGACCTAGAGAGGCCCCACGTACATATCTGTCAAGCAGATTCTGTTTTTCATAAACTTCACCAAGGCATCAATAATGTTGTGATGAGCATTACTAAGAGACCTAATGGTGTCCAAGTTGTCACAGTCAACCACTGGGGAAAAAGGGGGCTTTCCTGCAAAGGATTTTTGGAGAACTGTGATCAATTTGCAGGCTCTTAAATTTCTCACTTTCAGAAAAAAAGCCTTGAAAGAAAAGCAGGTAACTGTGAGGTATGCAATATAAGATCAACTTACTTCAGTTGGAAAGCATTGTTTGTGCCACGGTGATCCAGGTCATGGCAGAGACAGGCAACTAGCAGAGCAAATGACTCCAGGTCAGACATGACTTGGCCCATCCCACCAGACTGGGTATAGTGAAACAGACAAAATATATGAAGGTGAATATAGCCACTGGTTGAATTGATATTGCGTTACAATGATCAGAATAGCAAACGTTATGGACTCCTTGCAGTAACTATATGCGTGAGTGGCAGAGAACTACAACAGTCAAGGAAGAAAGCAGTACATGTACATGGTGATTTATGTTTGGAAAGGCAAAGACAATGTACGATTGGTTTTAAAATGTGATGCGCTCAAAGATGTGTATCTGTGCACTAGAGCAGCACACATGAGTGCGGACACAGCAGCCAAGGTACTCAAGTGTTGTCCAATATCACTGCTCTCCAGCATTTCCAGTGTTGAGGGGGTACTTATGTATGAAAAATGACTGATCCTATCTCTCTTCAGCAGCACAGCTACCGGTATGAGCTGCTCATACAATGCATGTTCCTCCCTGTGATCTCGGAATTGCATCATGTGTACTGTGGGATGCTGTTTGAGGGAATTTCATCAAAATTGGCAGATAATTATGTTTTGAAATCTGCTGCAAGGTCAAAAGTTGGAAAATCTTTCAAGATGAATGAAGTGTGATTGCCCTTACCTTGAACATGGCGAACATTGTTTGGGCAACATTGAAAGCATGTCTCCAATTGTGGTAAATGACGGGGCGGTAGTTCTTTCGCACGCTCAACAACCAACGACACAAGACCTACAAAGAGAAAAATCCGAGCAATTAAAAAATGAACTTGCACCCCAGCCTGAGTGTCAAGTGGATGCTTGAGGAGAGAAAGCTTGGGTTAACAAATCCAATAGTGACATATTGATGAGCAATCTTGTTAATATCATCAGCACAGACTGACCAGCCCTTGTCAGATCTACTGCTTTTAAAATGCATACTACAGATGCATCACTTCACATCAGAATGACGGTTGAAGTGGTGTAGGGACCATCCAGTGAGCCCTGAGGGCTCTTGCCTGCCACAGCTGTCATTCATGGGTCACAAGGCTGATATTATGGGGGGGTGGCCCTAGGGATTTCGGGAGCAACTACGCCATTTTCAAGACACTGTTGCACAAGGGGCAATTTTACTGTTGGCCCCTGACACAAGCCCGACTCATATCAGGTCCTCTGTGGACTGACCCTCATAAAAATTCCTCCCAAGGAATAAAGTGTGGCCAGCACAATGCCCCTGATCACCCAAGGACTTTAAACTTCACAATAGCCACCAACACCAATGTTTTGATGCCCCAGTGAATTACCATGATGCCCTTACAAAAATACAAAAAAATGTATCTTACAGCCACCTTGCACTGATTTCACTACACTAGAAAGTGGTATTTATTTTTTGACCATTATGAATGACAAAAATGTTTTTGGACTCTGTGTTACCATCATATTGGTTACATGTATGTACATGTCCGTGCAGGGTGCACAAGCACAACATGTGTCATGATTTTTCATACTTAAATTCTGAACTTTTGACACGTCCATTATTATCACAAGTTCCCTTCATGTTGCATTTCACTATTGCGGTGGTGAAAACATGTATGCAATAATGCTCAATGCATTGAAGCAATGCTACACTGGTTCCCGCCGTGCCATGCCAAAGAAGACTGGGTGGAAATGTGGCAACCAGTCAATGTACATGTATCCTAGCCAAAACAGCATCATTACACTACACCGTAAATGCACTAAGCTCTGCCACTGCATGTCATAAAAACAAGAAGATTTCTGCAAGTTTATTGACAGAACTTGATCTTCTGTCTGTGTATGTATTTTCTGTAAAAATGAATTTAATTCAAGGTTGTCCTGCTCGCACTTGAAGTGAGAGTGTTTCCAAAATTTCTTGCCGCAGCACAAGGTTTATTGCCTGCACCTCTGGATGCATCATGCATGCTTACCGCGCAATACATGGACAATGTTTGCCAGGTTTCCCGTTATGATTACCTGACTAGCAATGAGCACAGTGGTGTGAATTGTCAATAATTCTTAGGAATAGTCAACTGCAGATATTTTTGCACTGATAGAGGCAAGTTTATATCACTTTTTTTGTGGCAACGTTTTCCGCCTTATGAAAAATAATAGATTCAACAGTACAACACCAAATGGTAAATAACAGGTATATATTCTTGATATGTATTGATGTTTACTTTATTTGTACAACTGTTAAGTATAATTTGGCTTTCAGTTGGCCTTCGTGCCCCCCCCATTTTTTGGAAACCTTTTGAGGCCAAGTGGCCTCGCCCCTCTGAAGCTTAAGGTGGAAGCCTGTGTGGAACTGAATTCCCATCCATTTTTTTTGACAAGACAGCCTCTTTAATTTCATCAGACTCTACGGTACTTTCCCTGACTGAAATTGTCTGCCAGAATGGAGAGCGGCACAAAGAGAGTCGAACTTAGTGGGGGCCAGCACTGGAGGGGACTGACATCCAAGGGGCAGGTCAACACCGCTATAGGGCAATTTAAACCACAGAGCAGTCCTCATCAATCTTTCCCACAAGAGAACCTCCCAAGCAAAATATACATCTTAGTAAACACAACAAATGCGGCTTAAGATTTGCCAAATTGTTTGGTGGCATGATGGGATGTGATGAGGAGTTCATCAGAGTAACACACTGGAATGCACGTGAAGCCGTGTAACATGCGAAGCTTGGAGAGATCCACAAGCATTTTCAAGTGGCACTTAGAAGCAACATTCCACCGGCTATTCTTCCTTGCTCCGGTAATCTTATGCATGATCTCCTTTATTTTGCAACCAATTAACAAGTTTACTGTATCACCGTGAGAAAGGTATTATAGTCAAAATAGTATTCTGCTCAAAACACAATGCACGTGCCTATGTGAAACCTAAACATCGATATTGTAAGATGATATCATACACGGCTGTTTACTTCTTCCATCTCACTCACTTAAGCAGTTCCATAGAGTACTGCAGTGTGAACCATTTTACAGAATTGTGCATGTAACATATTGCCTTTGGTACTCTACATAAGCATAACTTTGTGTAAAGTTCTAGGTAGTATTCATCCAGAGCAGTTTTGCAAGACAAGTGATAGCTAACAGAGACTTGGGTACATATAAAGGTGGCCATGTATGTATTGTTATCAACAAAAGAAAATCACTTCCCTAGAAACCAGTTAAAGAAGTAAACAGTGACTCTGTAGTACTTAGAGTATTTTCAGTTATCACTGTAACAAAACAAGATATTTTCACTTGTAGTTCATTAAATTGAAGTTAATGCAAACACTTTTTCATGACCCATTGAGAGGAATATACTTTAAGTAACAGCTCAACAGAAACTGGCCAATCAAATTTGCATACTAAGATCTGCACCAAAGTCTATAGGACTGACTCTTAGCTGAACCTGAATGCCAAATGCCTTGGCATCAAAAATACCAAGAGCCAACTAACACCACCTGTGAAACAATTCCACTGCTATGCTCATTGTCTGTTTTGTCCAAAAATGTGACTTTTTTTCCTTTTCATTTGGTGACTTGGGTCTCACTTGGAGAGAACAAGCTTAAGTAACATTTCACGTCTGGGATCTGCAGCCAAGGCAGGTGTGAACTTTTGACATTTTCTCTCATCGCCATTTCATCCCTGAAGGGAAGCGCGTGTCAGGAGTAGATCTATCATGACTTAATTTCATTTTAACACCCCCGATGACATCTTGGTGTACGGTAATTAAACACCTAACACGAATGAGTAGGCGACGGATTGCACAGCCACTGGACTCAACACTGAAAGTGGCTGAGAATTTGTATTGCACAATGCATAGAATGCCCTTAACGGGTGACTCTGCGCTGGCCTGTGTTTGGACAGATGGACTGACAACTTCCAAAGGGAAGTGTTAATTTCCTCTGTCTCAATACAGGCCATTTTTCTAAAAGGGAGCGAGCTCCAGCTACAAATAGGGCCCAAGCGTGCTGTTGTCATGGAAACTAATGGTCTCGTGACTACGCACGTTTATTTTTTCAGTGGTTGAAGCCTGACTTTGCCAACACAATGCAGTGTTGCTGAAAGCTTTCATTTCACACACATCTCATACAGGGCCTCTGGCTGTCAGCTTTGTTTTACTACAAATGTGTAGGCAAACATGATCATGAGTTTGCATTGCTTTATCAAATGCTTACTTGAAAGTAATAAATAGTTAACATATTTTTGGATGATCAATTAAAAAGAATGACTGACATGAGACTTTGCATGATAAGGTATCAACTTTCATAGCTGGTTCACAAGTATAGCAGATAACAAAGAAAGGTCTTAGAAAGTGCGCAGGGATTTTGCTGGCATACGTGTAAAAGCATTGGTAAGGCCTATCAGATGGCACGATGTTGAGTTAAATTGCTTTATTGAGAATTGTGAACCCTGATTTTAAAAAAGGTACAGCTGATTCTTAGGGAAAATGGTTGCATCTGATAAACACTTCAGATTGAAACAACCAGTGACGTGGGCCAAAAGATAAAATAAAGACTGTTTTGTGTCAATATGCTGAATGGTGGTCGATTAAAATTTGAACAAAGTGCACTGGAACGAATGCTGTCTCTGAGCAAGAGGAATTCAACTTATTGAATCAGCACACTAGACAAGGTGCAAGACAGAATACAATCAATACAGCAAACCAGATTGCACACTGGCAAAACAGCTGCACCCCATGTCTTCACTTGCAGAGATTGAGGGTCGCAGGAATGGGAGCCACTACGGCACACTGGCTTAGGGAGGGAAAAAATTGCTTGCTTCAAAATTTTGAACAGGAACCAATTTTAAAGGTGAGGTTAAGAAATGTCGAAATGAAGGCATGTGGACCAAATGATCTCCTACTCTGAAGTCCCATTCCTGGCAATCCCACTGGGAAAAACGACATTTACAGTCATGTTAAAAATGAGAGTCTGGAATTTTCCAATTTTCTGAAGTACTCCAGCACTGAGAAATAAATGCTTTGATTACATTTGGAGTTATGGACACAATAACCTGAAATCTGTTGATTTATAATAGGAGGTAAAATTCTTAAGATATCTCTTGGCATCGTAAAACAGATCAACAGTTTAGTTGTTTCGATTAAAACAACTACATCAGTGCTGAAAGTAACAAAAAGTACTCCGAATATATCATCATTTTGGTGAAAAAAATTTACTCAGAGGAACATCTGACCTGTCTTATTCATGCACAGTTGGCTACAAAACTCATTCTTATCCACAGGGGGAAAACAACCCTGATGCTTGAACAAAATGTTCTCTGACTTGAACCCGCTGTTGCTAAGTATAGGGTTCAAGACTAAGCTCTTTCTTAAATCGGCCTAAGTCCAACAATGTGCAGTAACCAATGCCACATTCTGTGCACTATTAAAGAGATACATTGGGCTACATGATAAAGGTACTGTGGCCACTGCAGGTTTGGAGTCTTGCAACCATCAAATTTAAGCAAAGCAACATGTTCGACATCTGTGCTGCTCACGGGTAAAAAGCTGTTATGTCCATTCAGTCTTTTAAAATGTTGCAACTTTTTAAAACGTGCCTGCTGCATTTGGTCAAACTAAAAAGCAAACAGATATTTCTAGCCCTTGCTGGAATCATACAGGGGCATCAAAGTTCAATTTCAACAGGCAATTTCTGCGTTGAAATTTGATGTAGCTTGCTTAGCCATGCACCCTACAAATATTTCCATAGGTGAAAAAGAAAAGTCAAAGAGGAAGCAGCCTTTAAGATGAGTGTCTCCTTGTGTGAGCAGTGAGTGTGTCAAAACGTTATTATCTTGGAGAAGTCAACACGCGGAGTTGATGCCTTTATTAAATCAAATGATGGATCTCTGCACATATGGACAGCTCTCAACGAAGATATGTGACTGGATCAAACAAAATGAGCCTTGAGGCCATTTTTGGCACTCTTGTTTTGGTTGCATTAGAATGAGCAAACCGTGCTCTTTCTATCAAGGTATCACTCGGTTTGACATCCTGATGACTATGGGCATTATGACATTGAAAAATATTGCGGGATCCAACTGATTTAATTCATGCAAGCAACTCAAAATTTGCTCTGGCAGCTACCGATTCATTTTGCTACGTTGGGTTATTTTGGATTTGACTACAAAGTTTTTCCCCAACAATTTCTCAAAAAGAATCAGGCCAACAATATTAAGGAAGATACCAGACAAACATTATCAGAAGTATGTACTACATGCCGAGTATGAAAGCCTCATGAGTATGGCTCAAAAGTGAAACAACTGTGCTATGCCCATGCTTCCATATTTCTCTCATACACATTTAAAAATCCCGTTGTACAGTTTATAATGCAAACAAGCTTGACACATCATTCATACGTTCCGAGATCACAACATCTTAAATTGATATATATAGCAAAGCAAAAAGTGCATCCTCTCAATAACAAAACAACGATATCCCCTTTGCTGATCACAAATTCACACTTGACTTAATAAACTAGGGAGAACTCATCCCACAAAGGCAAACACAATCTTCTAAGCTAACAAATTTCTGTGATGAATTAAAACAGCAATCAGTCCAACGAGTCATCACAACCAACTGGCTGAAAAAAAAAAAAAAAAAAAAACCTATTCTAAATGCAAATGAGCCATTTTGCTTGACATGCCAAAGGCTGCTCTTCAGGGAAATGATAAATGTGCATGATTGGTGGGGGCATTAGCAACCTCATGGTTATCCTGAGCAGGTAAAATATCATCTATAGCCTAGCCCAATGCAGTGAGATGTCGGGAGTACAATGACACCCTACTTTGCCGGGTCCCCTTCATCATAATAGAGAGCCCATTTTAATATTGGTATTCAGGGTCAGCTGACAGGGTAAAAACCTAGAAGGAAAAAATCAGAGTAAGAGTGAGTTCCTGTCCTTATCAGAACCGTGCCACAATTTATTTCCTATGAATCAAGTTTCTTTTCAGTGCAGAAAAGTAACAGACAGGTCCAGAATGTATTTCCCATCATTGATGAAATGCACTCTATCTCACTCAATTCTTCATACATGCCCATTATTCCGCCATACTGGAAATAGCCACGCTTAAGGGCACTTATTCTAACCTGTCAAAGTTTGTCTACAACGTTGAATCTTTGAATTCTGTAAGGCAGACTTTAATATAGCCCAAAACATTAGAGTGTACATGTGTACGTCAAACAAGAAGTGCATGTTTGTCAGAATGAAACAAACTGTAAAACTGTATGAATTATTTTGTTTCACATTTTTAAGTTTTAAAGTTGAGAAGGGAAGGTTGAAATCAGCAGCTTTGACAGTTGACAATATTACTTTAAAAAATTGAGTTTTTTCTCCAGCAACACAGACTCCTTCACCACAGATTAGTGGGAGGGAGGACAAATCAAAATGTGTCTGAGTTTTCAACATATACTTGGATCTGAATACAGTCTGGGTCCTTGATCTAACAATCCTAATGAAACAAGTCAGACAAGTGCTACAGGTTGCAGACCAGTTAAGAAGCTGCCATTGACAACCGTGACTTAAACTGTAACCCCAGTTCAATCATTCAGGAAAAATATAAGTTTTTAGGGCATTGAACATGCGCATCAAAATCAAGCTAGTTCCCACATCTTTCACTTTCTTTTCACATTTTAGTAGGTTAATCAATGACTTTCAGAGAAATTTCTACGCAAAAAGACCCCTAAAACAGTTGTAAGCCCATCACCATTTGGAAAACTGATGGCTATTAGCATTGCCTATGCACTCCACTGCAAGATAGAGCTATCAGTATCTGTCTCTGTTTTCTACCAATTCCTATGAAATGAAAGCTGGCAGTCCTGTTCATGTCTTCCACCCTTCTGTTTCTTTACAAACTCTCCAGCCCACAGACTGCAATATGCTGTTTAAGCACAGAATTTGACAGCATGCCATTGTGACATGGTCCCTGCAGACTGTACAATAAGTAGTATATGGAAGAGTCCCCTGATGTGGTGCACTTACACATTCGTTTGATTTTCCTCACACAGTGGTACCAAACTTACATGCTGAGAACTTCAAATTCATTCGGTTAAATGCCAGTACTACTACCTTCATAATAAATGCTGTTGAATTTATGTGGACAATTTCAGTCTCCAGAAATATTGTCTGAAACTCAAAAAAGACTAATGTGGTACACTTGAAGAAATCTCGGAAGGTCCCACTTAAACGTTTAGAAGTTCTTTAAAGTTGATGATTTCTAGTAAATCATTGTAACCTTCACTCATATACCTAGTTTTGTTAGAAAATTATTATTTTTTTTGTATTCTGGGCGCATTTAAAAGAATTCGCCTCGCACTTTGGGAAAAAAAAATTCAGAAAAATCAGGCCCCCTGAAAATATCCGGACTTTGTAGTGGGTAAGTAAAATCAAGATTTATGGATCCGAATATTGAATGTTTTTAAAAAAATTACACTTATTGTGAATTTGAGGTAAAAAAAAGGGGGCACCACAATAGGGGCCATGCCACACTACAGTGCATCAACAATAAAATCACCAAGTGCACGTGACTGAGAGTCATTAGACTGCTGATTATTGGAAAAGCACAAAGTAAATGGTGAAGTGGAGCAGTGGCATAAATTTGTGCTGGAAAATGGACGGGGGAAGGAGGACACAATATGACTCTATATAGACTAGAGGTCAATGTTCATGATTTCAATGTTCATCTGTAATATGTATTAAAAATGGCATATTTATGGCTTTTAAACATTGTTTTCCTGAGTGACACTGAATGCATTTGACTTGGGAGTCTGAAAAATTCTTCACAATCTACTTTACCTTTGTGTTCACCACCAAAAAGTGGGAGGATTTAATAACCTATCCCCCACTTTAAAAAGGTGGAGGTATATAAATCTCCCCTCCCCCTCCCCCGGGATTTACGTCCATGAAGTGGAGGCATCTCCTGATAAACTCAGCTTGAGTTGACAGTGTCATAAAAGCCATGTAGAAAAGGGAACAACAGCCCGTTCCCACTTGATCCACCAATTGGGGGATTTGATCCACCTTTTGTCAAATCGCCGGATCAGATCCCCCGATTGGGGGGTCAGATCCGGCAATTGTGTGTAGTGGGAACGCTAACCGTTATAAGGTGGATCAGGATCAGATCCACCTTTCTTGATCCTCCTCTGGAGTAGGAGACAGATCCCCCAATTGGTGGATCAGATCCTGCAACTGGCGGGTCACGATCAGATGGGAATGCAAAAGGTGGATCTGATCCAGCAATTTGACCTGTCAACATCCGTCCGTGCACGAGTGGTGTCAAACTTTTGCAGTCTGATGAACAAAAAAATGTTTTTTAGCATGTAGCTCATGTGAAATTTTTAACGTCCACACCATGCGCAATAAACAACTGCTGAATTACGGGCTAGCAAAATGTGTCACCACTCATGCGCGACGCATGCATGCCGCAATGTGTACTTAGCCCTTTCACAATTTTCGTTGCGCATTCATCCATTTCTTAACCTTTTCCAGTAGTGCAATTTCACTTGCTCTCCATCAAAAACTAATTCCGTGTTAGCGTATAGCCCGCAGCGTGTGACAGAGTATCAAAAACGGAAGCAAAGTTTGAAGAGACAACAGGGCTTCATTTTAATAAATACGAGGAGACCTAAAAATCGCTCTCCTTAATTCACTTTGTTGATTTAAGGAGAGCAATTAAAAATTGCTCTCCTTAAATCAACAAAGTGAATTAAGGGGAGCGATTTGCTCTCGCTAACAAAAACCAAGTTGATGTAAACATACTCAATAAAATTAACACAATTGAACTTCTTTTACTGAGTTCAATGAGTTAACTTTAATCAGTTAAAACATCTCTCTTCTTACTTCATATATAGTGAAAATTCGCAGATCGCATTTTCCCCACTTTTTTTACCTGACGGAGCTTGCTGAAATTTCGTCCAAATGTTCCTTATGCCAAAAGTCAGTCAACGCACTGGTTATGAATCGGTAAACATTTCCACAGTTCCTGTGCGCAAACTCGCTCAATCCATGGCATCTACTGCATGTTCGCAGGCGTGCATGTGGGTCCATCATGTAGTCTTTCATCGTACGTTGGTTTGGTGGGCATGGATGCATAACTTGACTAGTCTCCTCCCTCGCCCGACAATCCATTTCGCCGCTACAGGGGCTCTGAATTTACTGCGCATGTGCATCCTTTCTTTTTGATATTTTAAAATGTATTGCACGTCCACTGCAGTTTGTATTCATCACCCCTTCCTGGACTCACAATACTACTTCGACCAGTGCATTTTCATATAGAACACCGGGCACATTACCTGCCAGAGACTTTTTTCTTTCCTGTGGCATACTTTCTTTCTCGAACCACACGAACACGTGCATCCATGGAATTCCATAGGCTCGCCAACATGCACTTGGCCCGCCCACATGGACGACCACGTTTGTGTGTTGCGATGCGGGATTCATCAAGCACACGCGCACAACTCAAAGACTTTGATCACCAGCCCTTGCGTTTGAATACATTTAATCTTTGGACTCATTTGCTCCTGTTGATCCAACGAGATTCAAGGGGCTTGTCATAAATCAACATTCGCTGGTTTGAAAAAACCATGCACTCCTTAAATTTTTAAGGAGCGCTTTTTTGGCTCTCCTCGGAAAACATTAAGGAGCGCAATCGCGCTCCTTTAAAATGAAGCCCTGAGAAAACGTACTAGGCTGAACATTCGGTCCGATTCAAGGTTGTCACGTCAGAACTCCACACCCAAAACACCACAGATTCACAAGCTTGCCGCCCCAGTACGCAACACTGCCACAGAGCGCGCACTCAGCAAGCTAGCACATGCATAATACCGAACTAAGTGACCTCTTGGGCTCGACATTTCTGTCTGAAAAGGTTGATCAATCGTAAGTGAGAACGCGACTTGCGGTTTTGTTGCGGTAAGATAACGACCACACCAAAATGCCGGATCAAGATGCACCTTTCCCCAATTGAAGTGGGAACATGCTGCAAGAGTGGGTACTGGAGATATAATATAAAGGAAGGCAATTTATATTATGCCACAAAGAAACTTGTGAATCCAAATATGCATATCAAGATCCTAGATCCCTGCATTAACTTGCAAACAGACTCTTGCAAACATCACACCACTGATTACAGCTCCAGCACTGGGTTTTCCCTGGCTTGGCAGACCAACCCCTACTGGGAGTAGACAGATTCATGAGTGATGACAGGTAATTACCAGGCAGGACAAGTGTGAATGTCTCTCATCCAAAGTGAAGAGAATTTATGTCATTATCATTCGTCAAATATGCATTGCATCTCTGTTGGAACCCCCTCTGGAACTGAACTTGAGTTCCATAAATCATCAGCTGCACAAGGCACTGGACTCTGATCCAAATGCTGAAGGATGGGGATTGAGTACAATGAGCATAAGGATGATTACCAGCCAGGATCCTGCCTGGGCAATCATGATTGAAAGAATGAATCATCCAATTTTTTATAAGGGAATAAATGTGTGGCAGAGCGTCTATAAACTGGTTGTTTATAAATGCGGCTTGGGCCATTATTAGCATGCAGACCCCTCGCCAGTTATAAATCACAAGTTTATACACAATCTACCACACTCTTATTCCCATTCGTAAACACCTTTTTGTACAAAAAAAAGGTCCCAAAGTTGCAGAAAGAGACAAAAATACAAACAGTTTCGTTCAGCAATCTTGCTTCATAATTGCTATCCATGATCGGGGCCTTTCATCAAAACGTAAAATGGCATATTTGCTGTTCGATATCTGAAGCGGGCAAAAATTAAACTTGAAAGATTTTGTTTCTTTTCAGTAGCATTTATATCAAATGCAACATTCCATGAATAAACACAAGAAAATAAATCACAATGGATAAACATTTCCTTTTAATCATATCCGCCTACTTGTATTGCTTTCTCCAAAAGTACGCCCTCTGGAATAATGACTTAAATGTGTCTGTGCCTGCATGTGTGATCGTAACAAGGGACGTGTGCGCCATGGTATGTGTGAGTGGAACCTGGATGGCCACTTTGTAGGCCTTAAGGCCTAAGTGCATGAATTCTTCAAAACAGTTAGCCTTGACCTACATGTAGGCACTGGGTGAGTCTGGCCTACTGCATGTACAGTGCATGCACCTGTTCACGACAGTCTAGCCCACACATACATGTGCGTGCCCCTATACCGCTTTCGTTGCGCAAATGCACGCTACGCCCACTAATGTGTCCATACCCGAGACCAGAGTGTAACCCAACACCTTGATGGTTTTGTCCCAAGCCAGCAAAACTAATTACAGTAATGTGATGCAACCCATGGCAAAAACCGCATTCCATTGGTCAGTGGCACTGGCCATGTTTAATAAAAAGTTGTACCATTCGCAAAGGAATGCTGCAATGGTGGACTATTATCATGGGTGAAAACCTTTAATTTCTCAGTTTCTACCATTGCACTGGGGGCTCCCCAAAAAATCTTCATCTAAATGTTGTCATGATGTGGTCAAAATCTGAATGAAATACTGGTTAAGACAATAAATGTCAGAAAAGTTACAGTCATTCACCCTCGCAACCGTTTTGTGATTCGACACATGCAGTCTTATGATCTACTTGTTGTCGCATGTTAATCAAGAGGTAGTAATTGGTCCATAAAACTGAACCATTCATATTCTTGGAAAGCTTGCTTTATGTGATTGGCTTTAAGGTAAGTTGTTAATATTCATACCCAGCATACCTGAATAATATCCCAAGGCCCCCAAACTTGTCCAAAACTGGACGAAAAAAATTAAGAAATTAAACCCAGAAATAACAGACCCAACAAGGCGGTCTTTCGGTTGAACAGGCCATGCATGACACATACACATACATGTACGCACACATGCACGTGCATATGTATGCGAATGCATTGCAGACATGTATGTACACGTACATGTACGTGTACATGAACACTGTACAGTAAAACAGATGTTCATTGTGTCTGTCTTGCATAGCTTGCTCTGTGGATTTGCCATAGTACTAATCCGTAGACGGGTTGGTGTGCCGTGACAGTACCCTGTGAATCATTTGCTGTGGGTCCCCAGCGTCAGACCCAATAATTTCCCCTCAACAAAAAGCACTGAGATTGCCTTGGACAAGGCTACAACACAGTTTGCATGTAAGGCCGTAAGATCTAAAATTTACTCACATAAAGTTCATGTAAGAGTCATTTGAAAGCTTTACTTCATATATTTATGAACATTAAAACCCACCCATTTTCGGGGAAACAATGAGTTTGTTTGATAGAAAATTCTGCTGCAAGCAGAAATATGACGTGTTAGAATTATGCGTAAGTGAATATTCTTGTATCCAGGTTTCTGGGCCCATTTTTTACACAGTGGGCATATTTTCAAATCACAGTGGGCATTATCAAATGTTTATACACAGTAACGTGAGGTGTTTGACCAACAGGAAGAGAAACTGTCCCGAGTGTTAATGAAACTTTGAGGAAGTGCATGTAGTTTCTTGCAGGACGGGTTTACACGTACTCAGTAATCCCCTGGCTGTCTATGTCAGGTGATATCAAGTCAGAGTCCCCAGCCACTTGGTTCCAGTCTGTGTGCCAGTCAAGCATCAAGCTAGAACAAACCTCAAGACCACTGGGTGTTTAGGGGTGCTTGAGGCACGGTGACACTTGTCAAAAAAGCCAACAGAAGAGAAATGAAAATCCAGACAGACTTACATCGTAAGGGATGTGAAACTTGTTGATGAGGTTGCACTCCTCAAACATGCAGATGGAGGCCTGTAGTGTCTCGTCCTCCTCCAAGGAGAAGTCATTGAAGGTAAAGTTGTGCAGGTTCAACTTGTCTGAGCTCTCCACCGGGCCGGCTTGCTGCAAAGGAAGACAAGGGAGTGGGGAAAGGACAGATAATAAGGATAGAATGTGAAGATGTCCTTTACATAGCTAACATCTCCAATATAATTTCTTCTGATGTTCTTATATTTCTCATAGTTGAAATGAAATTTGAAGTCATCTGGGAACTTGAGGTATTTAATGCAGTTATCTATGATTTTATCAACAAGTTTGTGAAGCAATGTTTGAAATCGGGCCTTTTCAAGTGGTTCAAAATAAGAAAGCTTTCTTGACATTCCTGGACATGTTCACGCAGACATCTGCATGATACTGCAGAGGTAACAGCCCAATTGTACTTCAGTCACGTACACCCAAATCACATCAATCTAATCAGGTTTGGAACCCATGAAAGGCTTCAAGGTTGTTGTCGCTAGGTCAATGCTAGAAAGTGTATGTCAGAGTCAAGGCAGAGTTTGACAGTCATCTCTGTTCATTTAATTATGACAAAATGAAAGCGTTGTCCATAAAACGAGCTAGCAAAGATGGTTCATCTGAAAGCAATACAATTTCATTATGCATCCAATTTGCTGGCATGATAACATAAATTGCCTGATGATGAAACCAGGCAGAAAGCCTTTCATGCCAAAACTTAAAAACACTAAAAACTAGCCAAATTTACGCGGGGACTATACATTTCAATACTGAGTCAAAATTTCTGAATTATGTTAATAAGTGAAAAGTTATCAATTAAATTGAACAAATTTGATAAATTTGCAAAATTTCATGAAAGATGCATTGTAAGTTGTATTTCAGATGAAACTATGCTTGTCTGTTCAAACAATTAAGCAGCATCAATAAAATCTGCAACGTTTCTTGATTTTGTTGTTTTGATGTTGTTTTCTTATGGAAAACAAAGTTGGTTTCGTTTGAATCCATAATTTTACGAGAGCCACAAAAAGGTTCTACAAACTCAGCTCCCCAGTCCTAAGGTAAGGGGTGTGACAGCTGAATAAAGCCCAATCACGTGACTGGTGGGTCGTCAATCATGCATCATGAAATTATCATAATCAAAATTGATCGTTTGATTACTCCCCATTAAATACACTGCCGTTCTGCCTAATCTCGCAGTAAACACAACCACAGCTCTTTACACCTTGTAATAATCCTAATGTTTATCCTACATGTATACATCACACAATAGGCATAATTACGGCTCTTCACACAAACATGATTTCTTGTGATACCAATAAAGCAACACAATTCTTCTGTCTGACGAGGATTTATTAAGGTATTGTTTACATTTATTAAGGTATTCTTACAGTGGTAAGAATTATTTCATGAGGTTACAGACTGAACGCTCCACACCGATTGGCTTTGCCTTGTAGAATACAGCACTCAATCTGTCCCATCATGAATTCATCTAAGTTACAACTGCACTCATACACATTCATTATTTGTGTATCTATCTTTGTCATAGAGCTGCATAATTCCCTAATCTTTCCTACCTCCTTGGACACAGTGTTTTTGGAAGAATGTTAAGGATTTGTAAAGAACTTGAGTAATTTAAAGTTTCATACATGTAAGTCATGTCAATTAAGTGGAGTGCAGTCACTGCCCTCGTCTTACTTCCTCCAGCTGCTCTTACATGTACATGTAGGTGGGTGGAAGTTTGTTCTGCACCGAGGTCCGACCATATTCCTGACCAGTAAAATGGACATTGGAATTTTCTGCCAGAATTAAAAGTAGAGGAATTTCGTCCCTCATTGAATTCTGACCTTCAATCTGCTAGGGCGTGGACAGGGCACACTGCTCACTGGCAAAACCAAGTCTCCTGACGGTCAGGCTTTATGAGTGCCCGCAGACCACCCATCCCATCCTAGGCAGTGCTGTGCCTGGTGGTGTCTGGTTGTGCCTGGTTTTAACCATCGTTGACCTGCTGTCTGCTGGGACTCAAGTGGAGGTATGGCGCCGTACCCACCAGTGCCACACCTTCCAGCCACATCCTATCCACTAATCCACAAGCCAGTTCCGTCTGTTTGTTCATCCGCCGTCCAACCGTAAACATCGCAAATGTCAGATGTTGGAGGTCACCACTCAAGATCATCAGCCAAAACCAAGAACCCTTTCAGCTTCTGAACTTTCCAACCCTAGCAAACTCAAGATCAGGATTCCACCCATGGAGGTACCTCCCTCTCACAATGGCTACTTTATGTGATTTACCTAATTTATGATGTATAATTCTTTTCCTTCCCAATGGTTCATTTAGCTTGATAAGCATGAGTATTCTGTATATTAAAATATTTCTGATTTCTTTCTGCTAAAAAACTGCTTAATTCTGATTCTTACTGATTCCTGCCTTCCTTTTCCCATAACTTTACTTTTGTCTATTATGTTATCTTCTGGGATTTCAGGTGACTTCGTAACGGGATTAAAGACAGTTCTTTTCGAGGGTTGAAAGTACTTCTATTTTTACTTAAACACAAGGATTGATGCCCCATGAAAGTAAGAGTATAAGAAACAGGACTGTGGCATTGGTTTATGTACACGTACAATGCTGGATTTTTGGAGGATTTAGAATGTTTCCTGGAAAATATGCCTCAGGAGCAAGGGTTAACACTAAAAGAAAAACTCAAAATGTAAAAACATCTAAGCGTAGCTCGACCATTTCTGGCCAGGCTTTCTTGCATGCGAACATCATTATGAGATGCCGGATATCAAAAGGCAAAACCAACTTCCTGATTAGGAGAAGACCAGAAGTATCAAAATTTCACCTACCTTGAGTTTCTCTACTTCATCCTGCTGTGCTGTCGCATGATAGGACAAGACCTCTAGCGCTACCTGTTGTTTGGCCATCAGCTTGACAGCACTCTCATACATCTGTGTGTTGTGGATGCCCAGTCCACAGAAGATGGCAAAAGCCTAAAGGAAAAAAAAAAACCATAAACTGGTAAAGTACATCAGCCTACAAACATATAGACAGGAGCATTGTTTTTGTCCACAACAATTCCTAAATCCTGTATACAGTACGTCTTCCACTTGCTTCAACGAGGATTGCCTTGAAAGCCTTGTCTTGTCTGCAACATCAGTCATATTTTGGTCAGTTTATTGCATTAATATACACAAAACTACCACTGACCATTGTTAGTAATGTAGCTTAGCTCATCTGTCAAAACACAAGTATGATCAAAAGTTATAGGGATGAACAACAAAGGAATGGCTTTATCACTGTTCATTTGCACAACTGGTGACATAGTTGAGACTGAAGGAATTCTAATTGATATGATGGACTTGTGCGAATTTGAGAACAACAACGGCAAATTTCTTGTTAGTACGACCATAAATTCATATTCTCTTTGAATAAAAAAAATTTAATGATGCATGTTCCCTGAAAAGCCTTTAACACTTCGAAAAAACAATCAATTGTGATTTGCTGTACACCTAACTGACGGCTAAAATGGGAGGGAAGGGCATACTAAATAGCCAAATGATGTAGCAGTGTACCAAACCACATGATCACTGTAAATTTCAGGGAACCTCCCCCCCATGGCAGAAGCACTGCGCTACATTTCGCAACCCTTCAGTAATACCAACAATAGCCAATTATTTTGCACAGTACCTCGCACAAAGGTTCAGCTATTACCAAGAGATTTCTTGAGTGTGCAGTGATCTTTAGCTCCTCTTCATACACTACATGCACATACAGTGCACGTACATGTGTCAGGCATGCATTCATAATCTTGAGCGTCTTCAGAATTTGCTTTATGCAAGATTTCAAGACAGCAATAATTATTGACAAATCAAGCACACATGAGCCAGGACTGTGGTCTTATCGCGGATATGCCCGAGAGCATCTGAAGCACCCTGTCTGCAAACACACTGCAGATTATTAACCACCGGCTGACTGGAATGTGACCAGACACCAGCAGGCTCTCATATGAGCAGCTCTTTGCAGACAGCTCAAGGAGATGAGCAAACTTTATACCTAGGAGTTAAACAGAGCAAAATGAGGAGAAGAACAGTGACAAGAGGGTGAGCACAGATAGTGGCAATCAAAGCACAATGAGGAACTACGAGTGCTGCAGCTTCACGTTTAATCTAACAACTGAGTAAAGGGAAATTCAGACAACTTGCAGCTGGGACGATGGAACATTGCATCCGGCGCTGCGTGGGTGGCTTTCTAATTTCAGTCTTTTCTGGGGGTGTTAAAAGCCATTAATCCCATGCATGCCGTTAACCCAGTGATCATGCCTCCAGTCACAATTCCGCCAATGTTAGCAATGACACATTGGATATCCCTCAGGGTACTTTGAGTTCTTTCTACCAATCACAAACTATTAAATATATCAGAGATGTGTACCTTTGTATCAAGTAATGACTGATCAAGAAAACTTTGATTTGAACCCAGGCAGTTGATCCTAACCATCTTGGTGATCGAGTGGACAGCCCATTTGTAGAGCCAATGATTTTCCGTTTCAAAAATGGGTATTTTCCGTTTCGCCAAATCCCAAATTCCGCTTAAGAAATTCAAACTTCGTTTCATACCTTTGTAAGCATGAAATAAGAGAGCAAGTTTTAAACTATGCATAGAGACCATTTACCCAACCACATCGCCCCCCCCCAAAAAAAGAAAGAAAAGAAACAAAAATTACAATAATATTTGGAAATACTCTGCAATGTTTCCAACTATTTTTTATAATTTCTGCAGTGAAAATTAAAAAAAAATCCAGACAACAAATACTGCACACTCCACCCTTTGATTTCCCACCGGCGCGGGATCGCCTAAAACTTGCTACGATTAATCAACGGACAACTCATGTGCCACTCCTCGTGTGTGAAATCAGATTACATACATGTACATGTACTGTACAGTGAAGTCAGGTCTTGCCTGTAACAGTTGTTGATCACAATATGTTAATGTTGGACATCGACCAGCCATTTTATTTGGCAGTAGTGCGACAAAATTCAGAAAGTTAACAATAAATCTGAGCCTTGAAATGTATGTTTGTGACTAAAAACTTCACTCTTTATTGAACACTTCTGACGGCCCATTCAGCTATGGTACAACAAGCTTACTGGGTTTCGTTTAATTCAAGAAATACGTAATTAGTCTTCCGTTTTGCTGCCGCGGTTTCATCGTTTTGCCATGCGGTACTAGCCTTGTCTCAAGCGTCGATGCGGATTCACAGATTAAATTCCCACATGTGCAATAGTCATATGTTGTGTGAGTAAGAACTTGTTTGTGCCTTGATTTCATTACTGGTACGGTGCGCGAGTGAATGGCCAATGTGTGTATACACAATGTACTGTACCTCGCCGCTGCGCTGTATCGGCTGCCGCTGCACGCATAGGGCTCACGCAAGCCATAGAGCTTACAAGTACCAGCACCGGCACGGTGCAGACGACACAATCATGTGTTGGAGTGGTGCAATTTAGCATGTTTCCAGTGTAATTCGTTCATTAAAAGCAAGCATTTGAAAAGGGTTGGGTAGGCATTTATTTTTCAGCACTTTTAATGATTAAGCCATTCTAAGAAGTTGCAAGTTCCAAGCAGAGGATTCCATTTCAAAGTGTTGATTCTGCAAATTCCGTCCGTTTTCAGCGATCACAGAAAATCATTGGCTCTACATTTGCACTAGTAAGCAGAAGGTCATACAGTACCCTAGGTTTGAGGTCTACCCTAGCAAATTTATGATTTCTTTCCCACAATTCTGCAGCACTGAACATACTGGTATAGTGTTTCCTAAATGACATGAGCTAGGGACAAACAAAATTACTGAGTGAAACTGAAATAAGCATATTAAAAGCCCTGTTTGAAAGACTTTCAATTTGCTTCAAACTCACTCTCCCATTCCAACAAAGACATCGGTAAATAAAGAAAAAATACTCTCGATGCAAGCCTGTTTGCCCATGAAATCCCTGCACTCTCAGTGTGGCCTCCAATAACGGTAAAAGCAATGTGCTAGTTACATGTACTACATGCAAATTACCTGGCCCCATGACGGTTTCTCTCAAATGCTGACCAAATGCTTCTCTCGTTAAAACTGTTAAAAACTGTTGAACTGGAACTCTAATTTCAAATTTGGAGCTTGTCTTGATACCAGTTGCTCTTCAACTACGCATGTGAACACTGAAAATCTCTAAAAAAAATTTATGAACAAAAAAGGCAGTCAAGTATTGGATCGTAACATACAAATTAAGTGGCCAGTAAATGTGTTTTTTAGCCATATTCATCTGTGCCTGTATAAAGGGTTTCTGATTCTGTCATATTTGATGTTTCAATATACCACCTTTCCAAAGATCTTCAGCACAGTCTTCTATGCATGACTGATGTGCTGACTTCATGGAAACACCTAAATGTTGTGCAAAAATTTTGCCAAACATGCCTCAAATTAAGCAAGGATTCCATCCCTGTGCAGGCAGGAAATGGTGGATTCCCTCATGATGAAAAACAAAAGACACCAGTGTGTGCAAGTTCCACAAAACCAGTTTGCCGAGCCCCTTAAAAGATGTTGCCCCAAACTGCTATAACACTACCCGGAGTTTTCTAACACTTTCCCCGGCTCAAGTATTCATGTATACTTTAACTTGCCACTACATGTACATTTCTTCATGCCAGCCCCTGAGCACTGCCACGGTATTGCGTCACAGCATCTGAGGTGCCCCTCTCACAGATTACGCAAATCCAATTGCGGTGGCAGGGTGCCATGGCAACCACTTAGCACACCAAGGAATGCATTCTCATCTTAATGTAACGCCGTTGGGTTGTCATGCACTTAAGACTCCTACCAGTCAAATTTATTAACTTCACACAACTTCCCAGGGGTTACTCATTAACTAAACGATAAATCTTTTTTTCTTCCTTTCTTTTCAGTGCCTAAAAAGTATTGAGGAAGGTCAAGTTCAGAAGGGCTGGCTGTGCCAATGACAGCCAAGGATTGTCTTCACAAGAATTTGTATCATGAAGTCATCCATTTCTGTTGGGTGAACTGCTGTGAGTGAACATTTAAGCCAAACGACCTCATCATGCAGATCCTCCTTCCTCCCCCATCCAAAAAAAACAAAAACAAACCAAGATGGCACTATTTAAAAAAACAACAGAATCCTGACGAGATTTCTTTGCAATAGAAATTTACTGAAATCGGATTCTAAAAAAAGAACTAAAAACTTACTGCACCGGTGCATGCAAAACCATTCTATCCAGTACATTGATTATTTATATTCTTGTAAACTACAAGTAAAGCTACCTGCAAACTAACAGACCTGCCTCCTCTTATCCCTTCCAGTACAATATCAGTTATCATTTTCTTTAGTTAAAATAGTATGCTACAACTTGGATGAATCAACACTTCCCCCCCCCAGGAAATTATTCCCACCACTTGACCACCCATTACATGAAATCTTGACAAGCAGTTTACATCCAAGCACTACCTTTCCCTGTAGCTGTTGACTGAAGGCACCGCAAATATGCATATTTCCACATTTCTGAGCAAATCAGCAGAGCCACAAATGAACCAGTTGGTATTGTGAAGTCAAGCAACGTGTGAAAGGGCATGCAGTGCGCATGACTGATTTCAATTTCGTATGGGCACACAACCGTTGAGTGCAGCCGTTTCTACTGCAAACTTCTGAGAAAGCGTACTGCGTGGGCCAGCATCCATCTTCTTACAGTGCACTTTCAATTCAGTGGGCAGTGCTTTGCAAATACAGTATGTGCAAAGTCTACAACCACAACAGTGTGGTTTTATGCAGTAATCATGATATATAGCCGTAGGGCACTGGGTAATTCTTTGTGTGGCATTGATTTTGTTGACCAGTAGGCCTACTCAAGGATAGAGACTCAAGCATGCACCACTGTGTGTGCATTAATCACAGCACTATTTAAGAAATACAAACTGCTTTGCATCCCAATCTGAATGTCTATTCCTTACTGAGGTAGGACAATGAGCATGAGGATAAAATCAGTGGTTATCATCTTTTGTCTGCCATAGGTCAGACTGGGCCTCACCTCAAACAGGTTCTCATCCTGATCAGTAAAGGTGGGGTTGAGAGCCGTCCCAATCTTGTTGATCATCTCTGCCACACCCACAATCTTGTTCTGGCTGTTGTAGATGGGCTGGCATAGCAGCGTGTGCAACTTGAAGTCCATGTCTACCTCAGCGACCAGCTTGAACTTGGACTGCATATCAAACTTCTCAATGTTGATGGTCTGAGAGGGCAGAAAGAGGGGCCAAAGCCATTTAGAGATGCAGACAAAGGAAATGAACAGGAAAGAGATGGAGGAAATCTGGACAATGATGAAGTGCAACTAGAATCATTTAAGACTGTAGGAAAACTTCAATCAGGTGACACTTGAACCTCAATCAGGTGACACTTGAACCTCAATCAGGTGACACTGACTGCTCTCTTCATATTTACCAAGGAGTGACAATCATGGTGCACTCACAGAAATAACAAATGGGTCAGAAAAAAATGGATTGCCGGAGAACCGTTTCAAAATAAGTTCCTACCATTTAACATATGCATCATAGGAAAAAAGTTTTTAACCATTCAGAAATCTTTTACTGTATTCAGAAATCTGTCAAATGAGTTAAATATGAATTACTAATGCTCAATTACCATTTTTGCTAATTATCCAGGGAAGCCACGAAAGTCAAAAATATGAAAATAATATACCAAAACAAACACAAAGAAAATATGTAGTTTTCTTTCTTACAAGGAACACTCAGCGTAATGATGCGTAATTTTTGCCTTTCAGTTGATGGTCCAACAATAATGTAGTGACCAATGAGATGGGAGTTATATTGTGAATGGCTTTGTCATAAAACCCTACTACAGCAGTTAAAATGCCGATTACTAACAGAACGACTCATGCTCCTCTTTAACAGTTGAAAATTGATTTCTTTTATGCACTTGATCAGTTACATAACAAAACAGACAGTTGCCAATGGAACATACACACAACAAAACTGGACTGAATGTTTTCCAAGATAGTCACATGCACTTTATGTACAGTCTCGTCACCGTCCAAACATTTCAGTCAGGAGAGACTGTCGAAAATAATGAGATTTCATCTGGCAAGTGCTATCAACATTAAACAGCTGGTGATAACATCAACACCCTCGGCATCTTCTCAAGAGAGTGTTAAAAAAAGGGAGGGACCTGCAGGGTTTTTGCATTCGTATTTCATGACAATTTTGCTGCCTCTCTGCACTGAGCTTACTGCAGCTTTTACAGCTCAGGCAGAATGCCCATTGCTCCTCACAGCTAAACGGTGCCGTTCCCTTACTATGCCACCAGTCAAGTCTGCTTTTGAAATGCCAACACAAAGAGATGCAGATAGGTTTTCCCCTGCAGTCAGGGCGATTCAATAATGGGGCGCGTGAGGCATGTTCAAGAAATGTTATATTAATGCCCGTCGGCACGTCCAGGACAATTTGTGCATGCTACAAAAGAGCCGTTCGACTGTCAGCGTTTCGCGGAGTCAACGGTGTACACATCTCATACATCATTCAGCAAATACTGTATTAATTTCAGCCCAGGAAATGTGAATTCCAGCTGGGGAAATATATATCGGAGTTAGACAAATGTGCCTTTCAACAAGGTCAGTTATTGCGATTGGCACAAACACACATGTACATGTACAAGAGTAACCAAGGCAAGGAAATAAACAGAAGTCCCTGTCGATTGAGCAAGACAAATACATCTTTGTTCTGTTTTGGATTTTTCCAGTTTAAATTATTTTTGTTGCTATAGTTATCATTGCTTTTGTATTTTCAGTGCTAGAAGCGAGTATTTCCAATTCCTAATTTTCATCCTCTGTCACAGCTGCTGGCATAAGCCAACCCCTCTCCATTAAATTCACGGAGTTACCCATGGATATAATTTCATCACCTTCATCATATTAGGGGAAACGTTATTTGATCAAGAGATATATTGAGGTTGTTGTCCCATTCCACTCCAAGTCCCTCTTCAAAGCTTTCTCTATGCAAGCAGGCATTTGCCATTTAATTGACAAAAACAATTTTCTCCAATCTCACATCTCTACATCATTCACTCCCTTTCAACCTGACACCCCCCCTCCACACACACCTACAAATGCTGTCAGACCCATTTTTTTCTGGGATTACCCTTTCACGTATTTCTTCTTCGCCTTCATTCCCCTCTTCATATCTACCGATACTGATCAGTAATACTGCCTAGACTCCCAACAAGTCCATCCATCTTAAACCAGAAGAAGATGGGGGGGGGAAAGAGGAGAAATTGCAGCTACTATCTGCAACAGCTAAGGGTCTGCCTAGCTGCGCGCCCCATACATGTGTGCGCGGACATCCACCTTCAATGTGCCGCTGCAGTACAATCTTCCTGTGCTTTAATTTCAGCCCCGGCTAATGCAATAATGCTTGGCGGAGACAAATTGTATAGATTGGTATCTTGTCTATAAGCCCCCCCCCCAACCTCTCTCCTTTTCTCTGTATTACCCTCCCTTGCTGATCTGTCAGATAGGTGATTTGGCCCACTGCACAGTGCAATGACTACAGTATAATGGAGGGGCCAGGCTACATATGGGCAGCCATATCCTACTCGTCACAACAGTCAAGTACCCTGTATTGCTGAAGAAATTCTGGCCAAATCTGGGTAGATTTGAATCCCATGCCAGCGTACAATTTGAACTCCTGTCACAAATAGCAAGCCCGGATGAGCTCTTCCATTACACAGTTGATGGCATTTCAAATAGAAATAGTTTCATCCTATTTTTCATTCATTTAAGATCTTTAAATTTATAGGATGCAATTAACCCTTACAGATGCAATAAAGAAAGACAACTGTTGCTACCGAAAAATGACGTAATGACTTTTCAAAGGTCAGAGCGCCCAGCTTCTTCAAAAGTTTAGCGCGTCTGACATGTTCGGTGAACGTACACACTCAATAGTGTGCGTACGCTGCCTGCATCATAGTGACTTGCAGCGGTGTCGGAGCTCCAAGGCAAGATTAACATTGCAAGAAGTTCTGCAGGAAACTGATGACAGTTATTCTGAAATTGAAGCTTTAGCTGATCTTGCAAGTGACACTGACGTTTCACAGGTAGTTATAGCGATGTTTAGAGACATTCTTGCGAACTAAAATGTGGCAAAGTACATCCAAAGTGACAACAAAAAACATCATGTTGACAATGGAGCTTTCAACATGTTCGATCATCACTAACAACACTAACAGCTGATCGGGACTTTTGATCCCTTGACTATCTTGACTTGTTGTAAACTTGACTTAATACTGTATAGTTCAGAGGTGTGGTTGTCCTTTTGTAGTGTTCATCTCATTGTGTTCTCGTGTCAATTTTCTTAGATTTTTGTCTAACAGCCTATTTTGATTTGGCTCAACATGTCCAGCCTTTAGGGGATGGGAGGCAAAATGGAATTGGGAAAAATACACCTGCGACAGAATGCCATCCTGCCCCCCCCCAAAGAATGCAGTTTTCTTTTTTCTAGAATTCTTATGCTTTCAATTTCTTTCACTTCATCTCAACAACACTGACCTCCCTTTGGTTATCACTGAATATGCTGTTGGTTTTCATCAAATTTTTTTTTTCTGTGACACCTGACCTGCATTTTTCGAAGTAACTGTGTTCTACCATTCTTGCAGACTTCCCCCCCCTACCTACCCACTCAGTTTCAGCTGAAGAGAGATTACTGGTCATGTACATGTATATATCACTGAATTTTTAAAGTGTATTCTGAAGGAACATGCTGTTTAGGAAACAAAATTACGTGTATTTCGAAGTCGTCCAAATACCGGAATATAAACTGTCCATAAACTTTTCAAATCATAATGTCTTCTTGCAAATGTTCCTGCAGCAGTAACATGAACTGAATATCGATACTGATGGTGGATTGAGTTTTGATGGGATAGAAAAAATTGTTTTATTACATGTATCTTCCTTGAAAATATGACAGGGTTCCAAGCAAATGATAGGTAACACACAAAAATATGGTCAAGTACTATCATCTCCATATGCTTTATGAGGTTTCAATTACCTTCTTCATTGCTAGAACTTCACAGGGATTAGTGTCGCTTTTATAGGCACATGCTCACTCAAACACTCAATTTTACAAAACTGTTTTATGTTTCTTTCTAATTACATTCAGGGTTTTGGCTTGGCTTTCTATTGTTTTCTGGTTGTTTGGGTGATTTTTTTTGGGGGGGGGGAATATTTTCTCCTATCTACAGAAGTTCTTTATTTGTAAATACATGTAAATCCTGAAGAGCAGAAAAATGTGGCAGTGCTTGGGTTTGAAAAGGAAATCAGCATGTTTATGTGCGGGCCTACCTAGAAGCATTTTTTTCTTGAAACCACTGACGGCATTGTTGGCAGATCGGGCAAGATTTTATTTTCCTTATTGTCGTTTCACAGCCACATAAGTTCAGTATTGTTTTGATCAGGGCTTATGACCAGTCATGGCTGTTGTTAAATGAGAGTACCCCTTCCTTGAATTCATTACAATACTGTTTTGTTATTTATCTGACGTGCATTGCAACACTCATAATTTCGCAGTCTAAGAAAAACTGGTAGTTTATAGATGAATAGCAGTGATGATGAAGTAGGGGATGCTAGAGATCAAGGCCATGCTGGTGGAAGTCCTTGTAACATAGGCCGCGGACGCAGAGGCAGAGGTGGGAGAGCTCGAAGAGACAGAGGCCGTAGTTGCAGAGGCCTTGGTGGAGGTCCCAATATACTGGTAGCTCCTCCACCTGGATGGACAGATACACTGTCTCCTCCAGTGACTCATGCTTTGAAAGAAGAGACAGGACCCAAGTTCAACATATCCTTCAGTGACCCTGAGCTTGAATTTCTGAAGTGCCTCATTGGTGAGGATATTTTGGCCACACTTGCACACAACACAAACATCAATGCCGTGTGCAGAAGTCTTCTAAACATCCCAAACGCAGAGGATGAGTATGTAACATCTGATAAGTACCGAACCCAACAGATGCTGAAAGCCTTTGTTGGCATCAACATCCTGATGGGGATCAAGCAGTCACCTGAATACAATTGAATGACAGCTACAGTTCATCACTCATGCTTAAGAACAGATATGAGAAGCTGTCTCAGTACTTTCACTGCAGCAATCCTTCTGATCCGAATGACATCAATGATCACTTTTTATAATGTGTGAAATTTTGCAGATAAACTTGCAAACACCTTCCCAAAGATGTTCAATCCAGGCAAGTGTCTGTCTATCGATGAAGTAAAGACAAAATCAAATAGACGGCTTCTCTGGAAGCAATATATGCCCAAAAAGCCAACAAAATGGGAGATCAAGCTTTGGTTTCTATGTGATTCCATAAGTGGGTACTGCCTTTAGTTCGAGTGTACACAGGCTGTAAGGGACTGGCATTACACTCCTGCAAGGGAACTTAGGGAGAATTATATTCTCAGGTACCACCACCAGTTTATTGATTACTTCTTCTCATCTATTTCCCGTGTTGAGGATCTTTTCAAAGCAGATACATACCGGTACTACTGTGGTACGCTAAGGAAATATATGGCCGGTGTGCCAGAAAAGATTCATCACTCCACGCTTCTTAGATATAACAGCATCAAGTTGCAGAAGGAAGATTCACAGATAACCATAATCAATTGGAACCGACCATAGAAAGCCACGCACCAAGTTCCATCAGGAGGAGATGATCACAGTACCATCAATGATAACAGATTATAATGTCAATGTGGGGGTGTCGACCATAGTGATCAGCTTTGGGCTTACTACCAAGTTGGCCACACTGGAAGAAAGTGGTAGAAGTACCTATTTTGGGGACTTTTCAACCAAGCTCCTGTAAATGAATACATCTTGTGGGAAATCACATCAAGGCTGCGCAATAAGCAGCAATGACAGTGGTCCTTGAAGTCCTTCAAAACAGCCATTGTACATGTACATCAATTGACACAAAGCTACTCATCCAGGAAGAGAGCATCAGTGGGACTTAACAAACGGCGACCCCTAGCGACCATACTGAATCCCCAAGCTGGACAAGGCCACACTCTCATTCAATTTGGGGACAGAAAGAAGAACAACCCCAGGAGGCCTGGCAGTTTAGACAACTTTCTCGGTTGCTCGGTGTGTTCAGTGAATCTGTGCCGTGTTGGCTGTTTCCTATGGTGGCACAACAAAGTGATGCAGTAATCGGTAGGTGGGCCTAATACTGCATGCAGTGCATTCCAGAACAGGTACATGTATTTATTTACAAGATGTTTTCATTTATCTTATTCTCAAATGTACACCGTTCTCTTTTGAAGTATTCATTTATGGATGCCTGTATCATTTCCAAGCAAAAACAGAAAGTATCTCATCTACTTCAATGGAATTTCAATGGAAGTGAAATTTTGAATAGAGAGTCATAGTTCAAAGCGAAGGTCACCGTTCAGCATCCAGCACCCATGAAACAGGACTGTGATGAGTTGACACACAATATTACATTTGCAGGGTTGTTTGTTAAAAATTTAAATGTGATTGTAATACATGTTTCTCGATCTTTTTTAGGTAAATCTCTGTAATTCCTTTCTTCAAGGGTCAAAGGTCACTGTAGAGCTCACCATCTAGCAAGGTACATGCGCAGGACTGCAGAGATGTTCGAAATGATTTAAAACCTGGATCAAAAGCCTGTGCATAGGACTTGTTTTTTTCATATATTTCAGTCATTTTGCTTGATTTGTATATTTCTGCCTTGAGGTCAAAGGTCACAAAGGTCAAGTTGCTGTAAATGACCTGGATGACCTTGTGCCAAAACAAATTCCAGTCAAAAACTTATCAAGATACTTCTACTGCTTTAGTATTTCAAAGCATTTCTTGGATGTAGAAGTTAAAGGTCACATGATGTCATCATAATAACAATATTGATAATTCTTATTCTGACAAAACGTTACCAACAAGCTTTTGTATGTATATTTGATGGTTGATATCATTCAAAGGAAAATGCATTTTTCTGTATACAATCCCCCCCCCTTTTTAACTTTTCCTCATTTTAAAAGGTCAAAGGTCATGCATATAGGGGTCAAATGAAGAAACAAGTCAATTGCTGGAAAGAGTTTTTTATACCCTTAGAAATAAATCAAACTTGCTGTACAGTAAAGTGAACAGGAAGAGCAGTATTTTCCGATGTCTGAGGGATGTTGCATACCAATGTGTTTTTCACAATATTCTCCAGTGAGCAGATGGCAATATACTGTGCATGTATATGTACAGGTGCTTATGGGGTAACCTCAGAAGCAAACGTAATTAATCACATTGCCCTTGGGAGGTGTGAACAGTATGGGTACAGTACTGTCAGTGTTCGAAAACGGAAAAACAAACAAACAAATTAAAAAAAAAAAATTTGAAAGAAAAAAGTACTTTCAGTGGAAGCTCACCTTTCCTGTCAGTGCCACGTATTTAGCAATCTCAGAGTACACAGACTTGTTCAGCGAGTCATCACTGAAATAGGAGGAAAATTGAAAAGAAAAAAGTTAGTTGTAAACAAGATGGCAAAGGCAAAAATCAAACCTGTCCAAGGTATTACAAGTGATGAAGTTATCTTCTCAATTCTGTGCATGGGGAGGTTCGTGGTTCCTCAATACAATGGACCTGTCCACACGTACCACGCAGCTTTATACGATGGATCCCCTAATAGGTTTTTAATTAAAAACGTTCAATCTTCCAGTGCAACACCACAGAACAGAATATCATAACATTCTTCAAAACATACTATTTTGGTGGAGGAT
The DNA here is from genome assembly GCF_001949145.1 of Acanthaster planci. Next base: position 576,653 of record NW_019091441.1, read on the forward strand.
ATATTTGACACACCACATAAATTTGCATTGAAGGCTCTAATAGGCTCTTTCTGTGTGTTTTGTTTTGCTGTTGTTTTAGTACTATGGGGAAGGTATCAAGCAAATGATTTTCGTGAAGTTGGCAACATGGGTTTGGGACGTAGAAATAAGCCTGGCTTCACATTTGACTAGTGCACTGACAATGGCATTGAAGGCCTGAAAGTCTTATGTCAAAATTGGCCCAATTGCTTCTTCACTTATTCTTAAGAAAAATAGGCTTAAGGCCAGGTAATACTTCGGGCGAATGTGAAAGCGAAGCGAATTTGCTTGAGTTGAGATGTGTTTTCAACGTCTGTGAATTTGCAGCGTGAATCCTAAACCTCACATCAATATCAATTGGCATTCATATTCGTTTTTGCACAAAGTATGAAACAGTTTTTAGTTTTTGTATCTTAACAGCTAAATGTTATGGACCATATTCATGCCATTTTCAGATCACATTCCCTGAATTTATCTTATTCAATATTCTCTGTCAAATGGGGTGATGCCAGATTTTTTTGGATTTCAAAATTTTTAAATGTTGTTCAAAGCATTTAGATATAGTAATTTACGAATTTTAACCATGCATCAATTGTTATGAAATTAATTTGTTTTTATTTAATTAGGCTTTCATTTTTATTATTCGGCTCTCAAAATAAAGCAGTTAACCTCACTTTTGATTCCGTTGACTTGCTGACTTGTGAACACTGTCAATTCATGGAGACTGGTATTGCATACAGCCAAGCGCTCAGGCTGAGACACATTTGTTCTAATGATTCAGATTTCTCCCATCATACACAGGAACTGAAGAGGCATTTGATTGCAAGGGGGCACACCTGTCACCAGGTTCAACGCTCTATCAATAGGGCCCGCTCCCTCCCTAGAAGTCTTGCACTCAAGGATAAGACCCCCCATGACAAAACGACGCCCAGGGTTCCCTTAGTCACCACTTTCCATCCTGGTCTTCCTCCCCTCCGCAAAAAAATCAACGACAATCATCATATCCTCCACACTTCCGACCCCCTGGCCAGTGCCATCCCAAACACCCTGCTTGTGGCCTAGAGGCATCCCCGCAACCTACGAGACCTTATCGTTTGGGCAGAAGTGCCCCCTTTGGATACCCTTCCCCCCTCCCAGCAAGGCACCTTCAAGTGTGATTCTAACAGATGTGTCGTTTGCCAGAACCATGTCCTGGAATCAGATTCATTCTCTGGACACTCCTCCGGTACCACAGACAGAACTAAAGGCACTATCACTTGTAGCTCTTCTAATGTCATAATATCTTATCTCTTGCAGGGTGTGCAGTGTTCAGTATGTTGGAGAGACTAAGAACACTCTCAAGAAGCATTTCTACGGCTGCAGATCTACAGTAAACACAAAATGACTAGATACCCCTGTGGGCCACCACTTCAACCTTCCTAACCATTCTATGTCTGACATGATCTCACAGGGCACAGAATCACTTGGGTTCCGTAAAGATGCTGATCGCTTCAACAGGGAGAAGCTTTGGATCAAACGCCTCTGCACCATACAACCCCGCCGCCTGAACATCCAAGAGGGAAACTACTCATTAACCCTCTTTTCTTTCCCCCTCTTTTGTCTGCAGATTAACCCCCTCCCACTTGGGGTCCAGTTCCATCCTTTGTAGTTTTTCTTTGATCTCTACCCATCTTACATTCCTTTGTTGTTCAACCATGCCTTTCATGCAGATTCTGCATGATTCTTTTTTCGAATGGAAGAAACACTTAAGATTTGAAATGCTTTTGTGCATATAGAAAAGACCCACCTGCTTTTTTGTTCAATTCCTCATCCACAGTTCCCCTGAATCACTGAGGAAATTCATATTGCTTTAATTTAAAAGTAATTTTGAAACTGAAGTTTGAATGATGACTACGGCATATTTCTTGGTACCAAAAACTAAACTGGTTCTCTGGGTTTATGGCGCACATTCAGTGGCCGATCAAGTACCGCTGGTATATTACAAAGTCTGCTCTCGCTCCGTTGTCAATCCTGACATAAAGTAATTTTCATTCGTATTGTTTTATATGACAAAAATACTCTTAACTCAAACATAAACAGTAAGCACTACCACCTTCACACAAAAGTCATTTAGGCCGACAGGGTTTGAAAGTTACAAATATAGTCATGCAAGTGTACATCAACAGTGCTTCCACCTCAGAAGACAAAATTCCCCCAAATCTAGCCTCATCCCTCAGAAAGGCCATAAAAGGTTATCCCCCCCCCTTCATCCTGGTTACCCTGAAATTAGGTCCTTGATCTGCCCTTGCATCCCGTGCACTTCTTGATACATGTACATTTGGTTTCATTCTAATTTCTGTTCATTCCCTTGGATGTTCCAACCTAACACCCTGCAATGAAAGAATACCAAATTTGGATTCTACACATGCAGGGGACACACAACTTCATTTTCTCTCAGAGAGATGGTTTGCGGGGACACCACATAGAAATCAATTTCTATAACAGTGGTTGTTCTGAGAAGAATCGGTGAGTGAAGACTCAATGTTTGGAATTTTGAACTTGACGTCCTCCCGAGGACGTCCAGAGCATCCTGGTTGAAATGTCCAATTCACACCACTCTGACAGAATAGACGATTCTACATGATATACTCACAAACTATCTCTCTGTATAACCTCCACCATGCAAAGCCTAAATCTTATTCATTTATTTCAGTTACCTTATATGATTATGCAACAAAGATTTTTCCCATTTAAGTAATGCTGCTGTTGATGTTAATCTCAATCGGTAGTGCGATTGATTGCTCCTGATACATGTATATTTGCAATGTTATCTGTCGTTTCACTTTCCCCCTCCCCCTCGACCAAGTCTGGTGTCTACCAATGGTAGGCCTACATGTAGTTTCAAGTAAGAATGCAAGTTACAGATAGGATCATCCTTACTGCATTTTGTTTTGGCTGTTGGGGAAGTCAATTAATCGTCACAAATGTCAAGTGGCCTGTTGTCACACTTATTTCACATCTGCACCAAAAGAACTTCAACAGAAAATGTAGACCACTGCAGTTCTGTTTTCTCCGGAGCACATCTAGTCACAGTCACTTATTACGATGCAGAACTTTAACAGAGAAATCAAAGCAATCTACACTCTCTTTTTACCATGTGAACTGTGGATTCCTTTCTGCACTGGTGCCAGCATCTCTGACACAGTTCCCTCTGTCAAGACAGTGACTCTACTGCAAGAATAATTGAACTCTTGGAAATTGATTTTTCGTTTACTGCATTTGCATTCCTGTAACAACCTACAGATAGTAGTTGCAATATACTTTTAATATTTCTATCTTCTGCTGACAAAGAGTGATGTGCTGAGAAGGCTGGGAACAAGACAATGCGGTGTCTGGAAATTCTCAGCTGGTCCCAAAGGGGGAACCCTGCTAATACATGAATTGCAAATACTTCATCACTTAGGTTCATTTGGGCCCATGCGGTGGAACCAAACTGTGATGCTGTCTGGCAGGTGTTGTTTCCCCCCTGCATCTCGATCGAAATGCACACAAATTCTGTAGCAGGAAATTGCTTGTAGATGACACTCTAATCCAAAAATATCAAAGGGTAGTTCAGATGGGGGGGTCGACAAGAAAGTCTGGCTCATCATCTTGCATCTGAAGTATACACATGATGGTGAAAAGTTCCAACTGATTTCCACTTCTATATTTTCAGGAGACGTGCTTTCAGCAAACAAACCTCCATGGAATCAGGTCATTGTAGTGAGGAAACAATCAGTTTTGATATATCTTACCGGTACTGCTCATTTCTTATTGCTCAGTACCCCGTAGTACAATACATATTTACATACATGTAAAATGGCATTTTTCTGGAAGTGTTTAATTACATCGTGTGAAATAATTAATTCCTCTAGCATACATGTACATGTTTTTTAAATCATCTGCATAATGACTACACCTTCAGGAGACTTTTTATGGTTTCAACCTAGTGTACATGAATTCCCTTCAATACTGGGGTGAGGTACCCATGGCAGCCAGGGTTCCAGTGTTTACAACTGGGGCCAGTGAAGTTCATGTTAATCCTACTGGTACTTGGCAGTTTCAAGTTGTGCCAGGGCAAACTGAGAAACTGAATGCAAATATCAAACCAGAGAGAAACCCAGGACAAGATACCTTTGATCTCATTTTCATTTGACCGATACATGGCATTTATAGATTAATAATTTTAGGTGCACGGACATACATTTAAGAATGTCAAGTAGTTTTCATATACGAACAAGAGCACGTATGAAGATGCACAAAAAGTGAAAGAAACTGTTATCACGTGGAGACTTTAAAGCTGGGCTCTGGAGATCGTTAATTTCTGCTAGTTTTCTTGTTTTCCTGTCTTACCATGCTTACCTTGCATAAATAACTTCATTGATAAAAAAAGAGAAAAATACCGTCGAAACTCGCAATTTGAAAGCCCCGCGTTGCGAAGAATCGAAAAAAAGACGATGACGTCATAATCATATGCAGTGACCTCTGTGACGCGTAGTCTGGGAGACGAAGACCCTTAGCGCTTGCAGCAGGCACGTTGCGCATATACAGCATACAGGCACACACATCATGCATACGTTTGGTTTTTGCGAACACGTCCTATACCTCTAACTTTTTGTTGTGTCGCTGTTAGTGAAAATATTTTAGTTGGTCTATAATCAAGATATTTTAGGCTTTGTGATGCCACAGTCTTGTGTCATCGGTGGATGCACAGCAAATACTGCGAATAGCCCCAGCATGTGTTTCTTGTCGTTTTCCAAGGTGGAATCAACACGTCTGAGTTGGGTGAAATTTGTGAACAACACGACGTCTGACTTCGTATTAAGTAAGTGGTCGAAGGTTTGTTCAAACCACTTCGCAGAAAATGCTGTCGACGAGAGGCATCTGCTAAAAAAACGATCGGGCCTTGAAGCTAATTTCAAGTTGGCAGAGGGTGCCATGCCGACAATAAAGGCACCCACGTCAGAGGCCGGGCATGGAGCAGTTAAAACAGCAGCCTCGACAGCCGGCAAATCTAGCGGCAGCGGTTCTCAGCCCCAGCAAGGAAGGCCAGGTGGAGCTTTCCGGAAGATAGAAAATGCCAGGGTAAATGAGCTTAATGCTTACGTATCTAAATGACAATAAGTCCAATCGTAATGTACATGTATTTACCGTAACCATTATCAGCCCATGCCCTCCACTGATTCTTTAGGCATAGGCCTACATGATGGGTACAGTCGGAAAATATTTCTCTTACAGATTCTTCAAGACATTGAACTAAGCTTTCAACATCTTGGACAAGAAGAAAACGCTACTGTTGAAGCAGAACAACCAGACTGGAAACATCCATGGTAAGTTGGACTCTGTTATTTGGTTTTTCTGCTGTAGGCCTACATTGTCTTTACATTTCACTGTTATACTGATTAAAATGATATGTTATAGTGGCATGTAAACAGTAACAGGACAAACTCATTCCTTGGGCAACTTGTAGCCAAAATTTTCAACCTGGGACAACTCGTACTCAGGTCACTTCGTACCCACATCAAGTCATACCTGGCTTAAATCACTGTCAACTTTTACCCTGGAGACTATTCTGAATCAAATATGAAAGTGGGCGATGGTAGTGTATAGTTGTCCTTAACTCCTAGGCATATTAAATGTTGAGGATTCAGGGCTGTTACCCGTAGGGTGCAGCACTGAATTGATTATATTAACTGAGTTTTGTTCATTTTTTATTAATCAGAAAAAGCGTATAAAGAAACATTCAAATAAACAGGTTGAAGTATAAAAAATAAGGTCAAGGGCTTTCAAAACAATATTAAAACATTACGTATTTTAGAAAAAAATTTAAGTGACAACTACTTAACAAAAATGCCAGAGCCACAATGTAGCTCTGCTTTAAAAAAAGAAATATAACAAGGGAATAAAACAGTTCTGAATATTACAGTAGGCTATGGGGAAAAAATAAGACACAGTCAACCAAATTACAGTTGCATTTGACATTTTGACCCGGTTGTCCCTGGTGCATATTGTTCTGAGTTGTCAGACATTTCTATTAGGAAAAATAAAAATACACATTTCCTTTTTTGTCATATTTTACAGGAACCTCAAAGAGACAAGGCCTCTCAGGCCGAAATATGCCATAGCCTGACCATCCAGCTTGATGTTGTAAAAATTGACATCTATCCGTGGGGGCATGCCAAGAAATACATTCGGTCTAGGCATACCCAAACCAATCCCAAGAAATTCTCGGTTCGGGATAAGGCAAGGTTTTCCCCCCAAATTACACTTAATACAGTTTTAAAAAGGTAACACTTTTCCTGGAAAGAGTATCACAATGCAGACATCATTTGACACACGAATTAAGTGTATGTGGGACATGTCTCAAAATTAGTGTCTTTTCTAAGACAATGTTTTGGAACTGTCCCTGCTAAATTGCACATTTTCGGACGGATTCTTACTTCCTCATGGCTGACAGATCACCTGAGGGAGATTAGCAAGTCCATATATGGAGCTTTTCCCCTTTTCCTATATCTAGGAGTTAAAGCACGACACAGGTGCCCATCAAAAAGATAACAATGTGAGCTGGAGAAAGCACCAAAACTTCAACGGAAGTCCATAGATCCTGTGCCCCTGCCTGCAGAAGATGACGTTGAAGACAGCGAGTCTGGCACATCTACAGGCACAACATCCAGCTATGTACCCTCCAGTCCCATGACATCCGATTCACAATTTTATATAAGGTAATTGGTTTTTAATGCATACGTTTTCCTATGACTCCCAGTTGGAAAAAGACAATCAAAAAAGAGCTAATTTTCTGGTTTCTGATCAAGTTGAAATCTTTCTTTGTTGGAATAGCACTGATGATGAGGAGCAGACTAAAAAGGGTATTTTGGATACTCCAAAATATCTTGTATTTGAAACAAGTCTGTTGGAACTGTTCCAGATCTGTCTGAAATGTGGTGGCACAAGAGGCAGTCATGCAAAATAAATATGTGTGGCTACATGAGAAAGTGGCGCAGCCAACCCATGGTGGACAACATCCCAGCAGGCAACATTTTGATGCAGTCGCGATGTCAGGGACAAGTGCCAGAAAATTTCTTTCGGTCCTTTACATTAAACTAGAGCATTCGTAAAAATTCTTCATATTTTATTTTTATTTGTGCCCTCTGCTTTTTCAGATTCCTCCAGCCAGCCATCCTTTACATCTGGGAAAGGCAGCAGGCCTCATTGCTGGCTAGCTTGCAGCATAGCAGTGAAGGTGCTTTCCTCGGGATGGACACGAGGGCCGATTCCATGGGCCATTCGGCAAAGTTTGGATGTTACAGCATGGTGGAGCTGAACCAGGCAAGGTTCTGCACATTGAACTTGTCCAGGTAGTTATGATTGTCTTTTGATCGGGGTAGATGCATGTAATAATCATAATCAATCTGATCCATTCCATGGTACATGTGATGGTATTTATTTCCATGGTACATGTGATGATAAGTTATTTCCATGGTACATGTGATGATAGTTTTTTCCATGGTACATGTGATGGCATTTATTTCCATGGTACAGGTGATGATATTTATTTCCATGGTACAGGTGATGGTATTTATTTCCATGGTACAGGTGATGATATTTATTTCCATGGTACATGTGATGATATTTATTTCCATGGTACAGGTGATGGTATTTATTTCCATGGTACAGGTGATGATATTTATTTCCATGGTACATGTGATGATATTTATTTCCATGGTACAGGTGATGATATTTATTTCCATGGTACAGGTGATGATATTTATTTCCATGGTACAGGTGATGGCATTTATTTCCATGGTACAGGTGATGGCATTTATTTCCATGGTACAGGTGATGATATTTATTTCTATGGTACATGTGATGATAGTTATTTCCATGGTACATGTGATGATAGTTTTTTCCATGGTACATGTACATGTGATGGCATTTATTTCCGTGGTACAGGTGATGATATTTATTTCCATGGTACAGGTGATGGTATTTATTTCCATGGTACAGGTGATGATATTTATTTCCATGGTACAGGTGATGATATTTATTTCCATGGTACAGGTGATGATATTTATTTCCATGGTACAGGTGATGGTATTTATTTCCATGGTACAGGTGATGATATTTATTTCCATGGTACATGTGATGATAGTTATTTCCATGGTACATGTGATATTTTTTTCCATGGTACATGTGATGATATTTATTTCCATGGTACATGTGATGGCATTTATTTCCATGGTACATGTGATGGCATTTATTTCCATGGTACAGGTGATGGTATTTATTTCCATGGTACACGTGATGGTATTTATTTTGTCCATCAGAAAAATGAGACCGACTACAAGTCGCCTCTGATAGAGGAGGGCCTCATACAGGCTTCTTCTAAATGGCTGTCACAGAAGGAAGTTACAGTGGATGCCATTGTAACTGACCAGCACTGACAGGTGGCAAATATAGAAGAAACCATTTGGTGCCCATGGGCATTAAGCACTACTACGACATTTGGCATGTTGCCAAAGGTGAAAGGTCAATTTTGAATATTATGAAACAAAAAAATTGTCACCGAAATATTATTTGCACTTTGGTGTACAAGTACACATGCGACCTTTTGTTCTTTGCAGATGTACATGTACAGTGTACTCTTGTTAATACGGGTAACAAATATTTTGGCCAGGTGGGTTTGTATTAATGAGAGTCGACTGTACATGTACATTGACACCATTGCTCATTCTCATGCATGTATAAATACACAAACACATACATGTTCTGCAACACGACTTAGTATGCATTTATGTTTATATTACACATGTGAAGGTCTGAAGAAGAAACTGATGGCCATGGCCAAAACTGCAGATGTGAGGATGTTGAAGCTTGGATCCCTGGCATCATTAACAACTTGTACTGGGTGGTGTCATCAACACCTGTTGGGGATGCCAACTTGAAGCCAGCCAAATTTGAGAGTATTGCCAACCACGTCCTTAATATACATGACCATGGCAACCCTTTGTTTCCCAAGTGTGCGCATGGACAGCTAGAGGGATGGACGTGGCTGAAAGTTGGTATGAGCTTTGATCTAGCTAAATCACCTTTTTATGATGGGAACATGCAAATTAAGTGCATATTTTCCACCATGTGATGAGAGAGATGGGCAAGCAGCAAATTGGTCCCTTTTGTTGCATATTTGGCTTCAAGTAAAATATAAGGAAGGAATCAAATTTGACTTATTTTGAATTTCTTTCATCAATTATATCCTTACAGATTTGAAACCAGCATCAAAGGTAAAGGATATCTTGGAAAGCCACTGGATCAGGCAGGATGTGAAGATGTTATGCCCCTCGATGCAGACATCTTATGTCGAAGCTTTCTACTCAGTTATTAACCAGTATGCCCTCAAGAACTAGATGTTTGCCTTTTCTTATGAAGGCATGCTGCGCAGGTGAATTTTTTTCTAACCAGTGCAGTTTACAGCTGCTGTGCTCTTATCAAATTTGGACTCTTGCATTTGAGGCATGTATTTTTTTTCCAAAATCATAGAACCCTCCTTGCTGCACTGCACTTCAACGAAAATGCAGGTTGAGAACAGACAAAAGGCAGAGATGGTCAGCCTGTCTATACCACTGAGTAAAGTATACCCAAGAGCAAAGCAAGACAGCGGAGGCTACAGTGTCAAGAAGATCAGGGTGGCTTGCACATTTGGTAAATGCTTACTGTACGTGACGCTGAGGTGGGGGGGTGCCAAGGTTTGGCTGACCTTGTTGTGGAGCCAGCACATCCAGTTATCAGTATTGATGATGCTGGGCTGGGATATTTATCATTTTTTTCTGTTTTCAAAATTCTTTAAAAATTCCTATCTTCACTTACAAACACGTGAAGGACTGTCTGGTGGCCCCTAGAGCCTGACAGACAAAATCTATTGACGCCTGATTATTTCAGCCAGGCCTACAGCCTTGTAAAAAGAGCTCAGATTGTGCGGTGTTATATAACTTTCTTTTGTTCAGAACCTGGCTTAGTGCACTGCTGACCTCTTTTCAATAGGGCCCAGATTAGCATGCAGTGAACCAGATAAGCATGCAGTGAAGCTGTGTGGCTCACTGCTGCAGTCCCTGCTGCAGCACTTTTGTCCCCGGTGGTAATCCGCGCGTTCTAAATGCCCGTGGTATACTGTTTCAAAACAAGGCTGGATTATCTCCACTTTTGAGAGTGAAGAAATGTCGGTAATGCCCAGCAGCCTGGTCTTTTGTTCCGAGTACGGTCTTTTGCTACAAGGCCCTGTTTCCTTTGTCGGAGTTCAGAGACCCTGGCCATGCATATAAAGCATATGTGTCCGGATCCGAAATCCCCGAAAGGAAGTGGTTAAACATGAATTTCATCAAATGCATTGAGCATTGTTTCCTTTGTTATTTAATAGACTTCAAGAAGCACATCACAGAGAAAGTGTTGGCGCTGTGCGAGTCAGGAAAGGATACCAGAAAAGACTATCCTGTCTTGACGGTAAACCCTAGTCCTTTGACCCAACGAGCACAGCGGCTTGACAAGCAAACTGCTGTGGAGAAGTTTGTTTCATGTTTTAGCATCTCAGTGGCACCTGTAGGTAGACATGAAGGGTGTGAGAACTTGTTCATGCCGGACAGAGTTAAAGAGAAGAACAAAAAGAAGAAAAAAGGCAACTAAAAAAAGGGCAAAGAAGAGGGCAGCTAAGGGTGCCAAATGGCAGTAATTCATACTCCTAAAATCCAGTAAACTATGTCTGTAAAGTCACTAGAGGTTTGTAATAAGTACTGGATTGCAGAAGGATGCTTGTACTTGGCTTTCAATTTAGAAACATAAAAATACCCTGTTTTGTAGCTTTATATTTTCTGGAGACTAGTAACATGCTAGTTTATTACATGTACATAACAGAAATGATAAAATGAATATTGACTTGTGATAAAGTGACCCTGATTTTAATTCAGGCCTGTCCACCATTGATTAAATCACTATGGGTACACTACAGTAATTCATGTCAGAATTAGTTTGACAGCTTGCCTACACAACTTGGGGGATTGTGTAGATTTAACTTTAAGCCAGGATAACTCCCTGGTTTGTGGGCTTCCGTCTGTGGGCAGATTTGATGCAATTGCAATGAAAGAATGAGTCCTACAGGTCTGGAAAAAGGAATGGTTGTCATTTTACAAATGGGTGCAGGCAAGCGTGGGAATTAACACTTTTCTTGAGGTTTTGTTTATGTTTGTTGAAAATGTTATTGTTAACTTGCCAGAAACTGAGAATTTGGCAGATTGAAGAATGGAAAATACATGTACATGTTATTTTTAAAAAACCTCAGTGATGCCTGACTGCCTGTTATTAGGCTCCGAACTTTATCTAGTTTACACTCTTGTTTGATGAGGCTCGGTTTGAATAAGTGTGGTGCACCCCTACATGCAGTCAGGAGGGAGATATTGAAATCCTTGGTAGTTTCCATCAGCGTCCGGATAGACTTCATGGATTTTACGCATCATGCAAGAAGGAAGCGGCACCCGATCATCTCGTCCCAGGAAACCCCAGCACCATCGTACAATCTGCCGTTATGCAATGTGGCGAAATTTCCTGCGTGTGCAAATCACACAACACAAAATCAAAAAAACTGTTGTAGTGCACTGGAAAATATTTCAAAGCCCAAAGCAACATTTTCTAAATAACATGGCAACAGTTTTGCAAAAGTCAGAAACCATGAATCTGAAATTATCAGTGAAGTCGCAGCTAGAGTTAATATGCTGTGTGACCTTGCAGCATCATCGTCTGCCTGTGTCCCGTACTGCTGTCTGTACTGCAGATATGCTGTTTAAAGTGTTGCTGGGTTGAGACAAACTGCCTCAAACCAAGGATAGGTTGTAAAGCATTGCCCATGCAAAATAACATCAGCCTGTTTCAATTTTTCTTGGAATTGCTGGACTTCCCTGCAGCACCTGCAGTTTCTAACATCAGGCATAGTAATGCACCTAACAAAAAATACATGATGTACAAGACGTGAATACGAAACAGGCAAAGTTGGATATGAATCAGGCCATATTCATGTATTTCACTCACGATCTTGGCGTACTCGATGGCGCATTCACTGTTTAATTAACATGTACATTTTATTTGTAAATTTTACTTAATGTTTAAAATGAACAAAAAATTATTAGATCCACCTGAGTCACTTGACCAATAATGAAGTTAAAGGTGGTTAAATTACCTTTCAGTATTGAGAAGATGATCTGACCATCGTCATGTGCGCTGCGACCGCGTTCGTCGCCTTCGTGTTACAGCTCAAATCGATACGGCTGACCTCCCAGAATATCTGAATTTTCTGCATCAATGTGTTTGTCATCATCTGGGGAAGCTGAGACACTTTCCAAGGAAAATCTCTCAGAATATAAATCAAAGTCTTCCCAATAACTACCGTTCGATTCCTTGTCCGATTCGGCCATGGCACGATATATGTATGTACATGTACACGTATTGTGCTTGCATCGCCTGTCCGCCCGTCCAGGCCATGCTTCTGTTAGGTTGGGAGCTAGACTATAGTCAGCAACATGTCTCCCAAAAATGATGTCATCGTCCTATGCTACTGTGCCCCTCGATGACCTTTTGTTTCTGGTCAAACGCGAAACGCATATTCATAAAAAAAAATGATCTTATCCTTTTTCTCATGCTTTGAAGAAAATTTCATTCAGAATAATTTGTTGAAAAATTGTTATAATAAAACTGTGATACTGACAGGAATGCTTTTGATAGAGCGCAGCTTTAAGGTAATTAACATTTTCCAATTTGACAAAATTTCGGAATGTTGTTTTGACAATGATTGTTCTTAAAATGTTGGTAGCTGAAACCTCTCTCACATAAATGTAGGTTGTAAATTATGCATAAGTCTGCACAGTCATTACACACTATCATGTGAAGTACATGATTGGTGTAAGGGGCATTTTATGAAATATAATTTGCAGGTCATCAGACCTCTAATATTTGCCCGAAGTTTGATTATGAATATTGGTAATAAAAAGTTTCATGTTATTCTTTGGATTCAATAACAGCTTAAGTGCACTTGCACTTTCTCCAAGCTTCCCTTCGAAAATTACAAGTATTACATGTACATGTATACCTGGCAACCGCTCTTCATATGAACACAGAACTGTCTTTCAGAAGTAAAGTTTTGAAAATTTGTATTCACCAGCATGTCAGATTCAATTTTACACTGTATCTACGATACAATTTTAGTACATGTATGACAGGAAAATAAAATAAACTCATGGTTGTTTTCAAAGTGTCTCAACAATCATTTAAGAAACTATCCTTTTTCCCACAAGGGTAACAAATCAATTAGTCAATGATAGCTACAACAGTGTTAGTTTCAAGCAAAAAGGAATGGAATGGTTAAGGAATGGAATGTTACTGCAATGCTCAATTAAAACTGACAAATTGTTCAAGTTTGGAGGTTGCAATATAACGATTGGTCTCAGTGTCTTCCCCATCAATCTTATTTAGCCAACCAAGTCTCAGAAACAACGGCTGTTTTTGCTGTTGGGAAGCAGCTCAAGTTCCCAGGCTGCAAAATGCGATTGATGAGATTGTGGAAATTGAATGCACTATGCTACATGAACATGCCTGGCCGCTGATGAGCCAATAAGCCACATGTGTACTGAGGGCTGTGGTCTCATCAATTACCTCCTCAACAGTGGTAGATCTGATTAAGCCCACGCTATATGTGAAAGTATCCAGGGTCATGCAACACCATCCATTCCATGGTTTATTCAACCACAAACAATTTTCAGTGAGGTCAATTTTAGGTACATGTAGAGTAACTCAAGAACCCATAGTCAAACATCAACCCCAAGACTCAAGCTGGAAAATTGAAACGATACATACAAATTTCAACCCAGCACGCATTTTTTGCAGCTACTAAAACTTTTTACGCAGAGCTAAATTACACTTTTTTCCCAAACCTCCAAGAAAATAAAGCTGAAGTTTGTAACAATTTGCCATTTTGCCAAAATGACTGAAAACTGGAACTCTGACATTCAAGTAGGCCCTTTTGTTATATCGTTCAGAAAATTAACATTCCATCAGTGCAACTTTTCCCATGGTGAAAAATTGTACATTTTCGGGTTTTTACATATACTGCAGCAGCTTTTGTTTTCCCAAACAGCCTTATCATGAACATTCACGAGCTGATTATATTTTAAAATGTTTCTCAAGACGAAGCATTCACTGAAAAGGTTCTTTCTACTCTATATGTAACATTTTCACCACAATTCTGGCAAATGACATCACTATGGACTGTGATTTGACAGAGGCTGACTAGGAGAAGGTCAGTATTGTCATTCTGGCATATTAAACATCATGCATTCCTTTGTGTTAAGGGCCCATCCTTATACAGCAATGATCCCACTCAGGTGTCTGGGGACATTTCAAGCACACTGCCATGCAGTTATGGCATCTCATAAATTGTTTTTCCCTTTGAAGCCCAGTACACTTGACTGGCACTGGCAAGCAAGCTAGGCAGAGTGCTTTACCACATTTGTTATGACCTGTCCCTGTTAGCTGTTAGCTGCATACCGTACCTCTTGGCCAGCCTTAACTGCAGATACATCCCAACAGAACAACGGGTCGAGCAATTCACAATGTTTTCTTGAACATGAAAGCCTATGTAACCTTATGGTTGAGATCTACTCTGGCATGAGAGGGGGCTGACAAGCTTAAAAGCTCCTCAGGCGGCATCACTTGGTATCAGTCACACTTGTGTTAATGTGTGACGCTGAATGGGAACAATTACAGCTAATAGCTACAGCTGAAGGCGAGCAGTTTGGAAATGGCTGGGCTCTCATCACTGATTAAGCCGGGGAGGTCATCCGAAGAAAGACATATCAAATTGCTGCCCCCATAAGCATTCCAAAGAGTGATTTCTCATTTCTTGGCTAGTAAGTTGTATACGTGATGCTTTCAAAAAATGAGTGCAGCTTCTGTGACCCATTTTCGGCTTTAAGACAAATCTATAATTAAATAAAAATCCCCATTCAAATCAGTGAAAATTGACACCATAATTACAGTAAATGATTGACTTTTCTTGTTTTAATCTTGTTTGTTTTTTTCTCTCTTTTCTAAACCCATGCCCTGGGTATCTACCAACTTAATTTCCACTGCAAAATTTCTAGCGTCAATTACAACCAGGAGTACAGCTATCTCCCCTGCTCAGTTTTGACATTTTTACACAAGCAAAAAAAATGTTTGGAAAATCCACCATGTGATGGTTACTGCGTCCAACATCTGTACTAATTGAAAGCTGCAGCGACCTTCCCCTGATCGAGCTTCCATTTTTCCTTTCCCTTCCCCTTTTTTCTTATCTTTCATATCAATTTCTTTCAATTTTAGTGCGAAATATCAACGGCGATACTTTTTTTCATTTTCTTTTGATGAGTGGGTGAGTATAAATGTCTAGAAAAGAGACACTATACCACAGCTGGCGCAGAGCCCATTTCAACACCTCGCCATCAAACAATCATAACTATCAACCATGAACTTTGACATTTCCAGAGATTTGCCATCCAACTGAACCTGCTTTTGATTCCGTTATTTCATCTTTGTCTCCCTCGCTCTTTCATGTTTTATTAGCCAGGTGCATTTCCTTCACGAGGACTGGAGTACAGGGTAATATATCTGATTATCTGAAGTGTGTGATGATGAATCTGCATCCACGATTACAGGGTCTCCTTGGGACAACTAATCAAAATGAATTGCACGCTCCACCGGCAAAATTGGTTGAGCACTTGTCTAGCACAGAAAAATGGTAATTTGATTAAAGACAAGCTCGTAAAACAAAATTTAGATACTGGGTTTTAGAACCAGGACCAAAGCACCTGCCAACCAGTTACATAAAAAATTGTTGATCTGATTTTTGGCCTAAACTGTTTTAATTTTCTAGAAAAAGGAAACAATCAAATCCAAATATTCAGATGTAAAAAATGCTAAGCCCAACAAAGGTAAATTATTATTTAAAAGAATGACAGGGTAGTTCTTGAACATGTCAATTACTGATTCCTGGGTACATGATTGGGTACATGATTCAAAGCATGCTTCATATGTAAAGTTCAAACCACAAAAGTGGCTTTATGGTGATACAATGAATGCATGACAGATTATTTCAACAGCGACAGGATTGCACTGCATGAAATACAACACCACCAAGAGGAGGCTCCTTCCAAACTGCTAGGAACAGAAACCATTCATGGCAAAAAACAGGGGATGGTATTCAGTTCCTGAGGACTTGAATGGACAGAGGACATTAGAGGAGGGGGGATGCAATCATGCGAAACCATGAGATGCCTTTACAAGCATTTGTGCCTCAAAATGCATGCTTTCTGCCCAGAAAATCTCTACATGGGTAATTCCAAAAATTAGGGGTCCAAAAGTGTGACATTTTTGTGTCCCTGTTACATCTGACCTGTTATTTGACATGGAAATATCACCGGAATTAATTTCAAACTATTATGTTTGGCAGGTAAGTTGCATTAATTAAGGACTCTCGGAAATTAGAAAATGTGTTCTGAACTTACAAAAAATCATGTCAGATGTGACAGGGACACAAAAAAAACCTGGACTCCAATTTCTGGAATTACCCACATACGTACTGCATGCATCACTGCCCATTCATAACTCCTGGTGCATGTACAAATAAACATCTCCAGCTTGGAGCAAGTGTGCAAAAACTGGTTAATTGGACTGAATAACACCAAGTCTAATATTTAGCCATAGTTAAAGTTGTTGACCATTCAGAACTACATCTTCATGTAACATACCGGTAAGTGTGCCTCGAATTGATATGTCTGGTTGTTAATTCATGTAATCAAATGTCTCCCCCCCCCAAAAAAAATGATTTTCCCCATTTAACCCCTTCGCGCCGGGAGGCGGCTTGACACGTCGTAAAAATTGAGATCCTCAGCCCGCTTTTCAGCTATTATTCTCGGTCCACGCTCGAGCGAACACGGTGAAAGAAGGCAGACCCTGGCTCTTGTATATATGGTAATTTGTCCTTGTGCGTAGCCCAGAAATGAAAAGACCGAATTTGCATCATAATCACCAGCTTCACAATAGTCCCCACTTTGAAAAGAGGCAACGGGAATGTGGAAGGGTGAGTAGAGCCGCATGCAACCGAACAATCAGCCTTTTCACTGTGTAATTCAAAGTGTGCAGAACACGCAGGGCCACAAACTGAGAATTCGCAGTTTGGCAGTTGGCCTTTGTGGCCAAGCGAGGCTGGAATTCTTGGAGTCGGCTTTCAGGAAGAAATTCACATCATCAAGGGGTTAAGGCAACCACTGCCTCTGCCATTCTGTGCGGCCATATCAAGCCTCTGGTTTCTCGTACTGACAGTGCTTCTTATAGGATGCAACCTTACTTAGGCGTGCCCCATTCAGGCAGCTGGATCAATTCATTTTTAGAGTGGACCACATGTATGGAAGTTTACAAGAGCAAAAACCTGTCCCCCTAACGATTTTGGTCGGCACAAGGTCTAAGTTACAACATGTGTGTACGAATCTCCTTAACTACAGAACAACTATGTGTGTTTTAATGACTGGGCTTTCTTACACTGCCATGGTACCCATTCAAACAGATGCCCATCTGCCTCACCTTGCTCTACCCTGCTTTGCAGGAATGGGGGTATGAATGCACACAACACAAATGTGAATGTGGCAAGACCAATCTAAAGCCTCCAACACCTATACACACATGAGCACAAAACATGCACCTCAACAGTGCCCCTGCTTTCCCCTTCCCCCACCTCAATGATGCTAGTGTACTAGTCAGTGTGCACACACCCATGTCAGACTGTTGTCAGACATGTTGGCAGTGCAAGCATGGCTGCGATATACTGGGGCAGGACTTAATGGGTTGGTTGATCAGCAGTCCACACCGGTGAGTCAACTTCAAACGAAATTTAATATGCTAGAATTTGATTGGTCTTACCTTGGTTGCCTAACCTCCTCCTTGTTCTTAGCCAAGAGGTCAAAAGCTTTGCTGAAACCTGCATGGAATTCCTGTGGATAAAAGCAATGCCCAAAAGGAGAAAAGTGTTAATCTTATGTAGGAATTTAGTCAAGGTTTCAGTTATCTAGTGGTACATCCAAAATAAATGTAAGTTCTTCAACACTTCCCAACGATGGAATATGTTTTTGCTCTGTGTACGACCAGTCAAGGGTGGCAGACCTCACCTAAATGTACTGTCAATAGGGATTAAGACATCCGTTGGGTATGGGTATGTATGCATTTGCAATGACCAAATGAGGCAAAATGCATGTAAGTGTGCTGGCTGATGGAATACAATGTCCACACTGAACATGTACACAAAACTTGTTTACGTTAGAAAAATTATGAATAATGAGTTTTGATAATGGCCTTGGTACAACATTCACTGACATTCAGTTACAGGCCAGTGCAGCTATCATGATGATTTTTTTGGTTAAGGAACGCCTGCACGACAGAGTAGTTTGGTCAAAAGTCTTTCTCCTATTTATTTGAAGAGTTACATAATTTTCCCCTGTTGTGAAGGTCAGTTGTTAACAATGGTTAAGTAAAGATGGAGCTTGCTGTTCTTTCAGTCATGGCTGATATCTTCCCTTCACATGTGAATGAGCAAGATTACTGGCAATTTTTCAATTCAGATGAGCTGGTTAGTTTTGAGTCATGAAATCCTGACATTTCAATGGAAAGAGTGCAAGGTACAAAACGTGACAAGATCTACCAAGTACCATGGACAAGCAGTGTATGTATAAAAAAGCTTAGAAAGCTGTGCTGTATTAGTAGACAATCTATGTTAGAAAACTCTGCAGAGATGGTTTACATTTGATGTCTGCCAAGAAACTCTTGTAATGAGCAATTCTCTTTTCACAGGTTTTTACTGTACATGTTGACATAAGGGCATCTGGATTCATGTATGTAAACATTCGGATGGACTATCATTTACACCCAACAGCGGATCCTTCAAAAGTACACGAGGAGGTTTCACAGCATTACTACAGGCTGGAAGCAATGGTTGTCTACAGTAGAAGATGCGGGAGTTTTTCCAGTCAGTGAATATCACAAACCTTCTTTCAGTGCACCTAAAAGGCACAAACAGAAATATATGCCTGCCAGCTGTCAAGTGTAATGAAAGTCTTTCAAACGAATTCAGCCATCAAAGCCACATTACTTCTAAGTATGCTAAGTTAATGGTAACTTCTCCACAGCACTGCAACATGGAACAAAGGTTTCCTCTTGAGGGAAATATAAATGTATGCTAGGAACTCTGCTTGCCCAAAGAATGGTCTCTTGTGGGGTTGGTTAAGCGACGAATGCATTGCATCTTTAATGCACCAACGACAGGCTTATTTTTAAAGTTAATAAATGCATCTAGCTCTTAAGCACATGGCTTTTGCATTAACTACGTAGAAAGAATGGCGAGCTGTGCTGAGCAGAACAATTCCATCATACCAATGTGACTGCGGTTTCTGTTGTGTTTTGTAAGCAATGATGTGAGAATATAAAGCAGCAAAATTTCGTGAGAAATGTAGGGAACCCTGGTGCGGTTAAGATGATGCATCTCTTACATGTCGGCATCGTGTGCATATTTGCCGAGCCGTGAAACATGCAAACACGTTCAATAGTCTGTGGTAATTTATTGTTGGCCATTTGGTCTGAGTGATGGTTTGTATGGCGCCGTGCCTCCAGTTTAGAACCTCTTCGGACGCTAGTCTGTGAGATGGAGTCACTGTTCAATGTCCTTTAGTGCCAACCCATGGGTGTCATCAAGACTGAACATGCTGCATTGTTTGGGGGGAAAAAAAAGAAGTAAACCACCACCAAGTGTTTTTCTTTCAGAAAAATTCATGGTGCTGGGACTAATTCAGAAGCACAGGCTGATTTTAAATAGTGGTCTTAATCACTGGTATCTGAGGGGGACCGAGAACTAACACCCTTCCAGAAATAGTCTATGTGGTTTAGTGCCAACATTTTGTCAGGTATCAATTTCTTCATCTGGTCAAATGCAGCAGTACGTGGGACATCCTGTGCATACAATTCAGTAGTTTTCTTGCTCTACACACATGATGATGAACATCTTGAACTTAGTCTGGCAATCACAGAGGCAAATGGGAGACTTCATTGCTAGCCTCAGCACATATCCTTTCAGACGACTGATGTTGGGGTTCTTTCATTTATAAAAAAAAAATGACTAAATGGAAGTATGGAAAAGGGAAACTCTGCGCCCGTAAAGGCCCATCGGCCTACATGATAGCATCCTCAAGATGCAAATTATATAATTTATATACACTGGGGTTTGACTGTTCCATTATCTCTCTGTTGGAGGGATTCATTTCAATCTAGCTGCCTACAAGTACCTACATCTGTCTTTGGTCAATGCCAACCAAAAACAAACATCATCCCTGTGCTTGAATGCCAATTGTCCCTTGGACTGTTGACTGTTCAATAATTTGAAGCTATGTGTATCTAATTCATTTGATTTATCCTGTCTTGGGTCAGTACTAAAAACAATATCAGGAAGTCTTGCTATCTGTAACATTCCAATACAACTGCAAAAACAGCAATGATTTCAGAACATGATTTCATTTTCAGTTAGTATATATTTTTTTCTTTTTCAATTTCTGCACCATATCACAAAAAGACATGATGAACAGAAGCAATCTAGTATCAGTTGAGTGGACAATATCCTGGTGTGTCTACATGCCAAGTGCATATCAAAAAGGTTTCAACAGCCAAGTCCGCAAAACATAAATAGATGGGGGAGGCAAAGCCATTCCCCTCCCCAAGAGACAAATTTCGCTCTGCTCATTTTTCCCCATTTCATATCGATAATTTGTGACCACTTCATTTCTTTTACTCATCAATCTAGGTGAAAAGCCTCCCCAAATTTAGTAGCCTCACACTTGAGAAGGTCCTGAAGCAACCTTCAGTTTTTGTCTCAATCCCCCCCCCCCGAACGTGGTTCTGGGTTTGCTCATATCCCCAAAATGAGCAAGGGATGCAGGTCCAAGGAATCCATTGAAATGTGAAAAACGTTTTTATAAAAAGAGAATACAATGCTTTTTTCTAATCACAACCCCTATTCCTTTATCTGCCATTCACAACTGACAGGCAACCTTCAAAGGATATTCAAAAATCGTAACATTGTATGAGCACATGGCCATGGTTTAAGAACTGTATTAATTCCCAGCTTTTTGTACACCAACGTTTGATACCCCAAAATGAATCCGAGTTTAACCCTCTTACTACCCAGCAGGTCAGGAGGAGAAAGGGTTACTTTTTTTCTGAGTTATCAATGTTTGTTTCAACTGTGCGTGGGCAAATATGGACTTCCTTTCCATCTTATTCCAACAGGTTCTGCAAGTATGCATATAATATTAAATGTCAGCACCCTGGTCAGCTCAAATGTATTGTATTGTAAGATTCAGCACTCAAATCTTTAACATCGTGTCAGGCATTTTGATGTTCCTTAAACACAGACTCCCAAGTCAGGGACATGGAATCAGGAAGGCTTAAGACAAGGGTGACTCTGAGGTTCGGCCAATGATTTCATACTTGAGTTTTCCTCCAAATGACACACTTTTGTTGCTAATTGGTAGAATAACATCACAAGCATATTTGGTAGGTTTACTTGTAAAATTGGTAGGCTTTGGGATCACTAGATCAGTTTCTACTTGGTGAACAGCACATTACATTGAAGCCTTTCAGTAACATGACAATCAGTTTGTCATAAGGTCGGCTGGCCCACAATGTACCACATGGATGAAGGCTCAGGCCTGTGACTTATCTGCGGGGACTTGGGCTGAATGACATTTATTGTGGGGATCCAAACCATTGTGGGAAAACCCCAAAGGCCCAACAATCCAGTCCATAATTCCTTCAAAAAGAAAGTTTCCCCTCAACGTGGCACTGGCTAAGAAAGTAGATATGTTGTAGGTTTTTCTTATTTGAGACAAAAAGAAAGGGCAAGATGTGTGTGTACACTGGTTCACATGCATATGGTATGAAGTGGCCTGAGTCATTTCCATTTGAATGTGCACTAGCTGGAAGCCTTCTACACATGGGCACCAAACCTCTCTCGCTCAATGTCGCTGTTAAATGTATGATATATATAATGCCTGATCGGATTTCTGTCTTCACAAAGTGAATGGTGCAGTAGGTCATTCTGAACCATAAAGCCACATGTATATCAAATGACTATAGTGATAACTTGCTGTGCAAAAAGTATGGCCTGCTCGGTACATCTATGTTTGAACAAAAGCAATACAAAACTCAAACTTCTATAAGGCTATCTGCATATCTGCATCTGTATTCTAAAATAAGGCCTCAACAAAGCTTACATGGCAAAAGCCTAAATGCAATCAGTAAATGAGTATTTCATTTTGCTTAGTGCATGTCAATGCATCCATACTACTGATAGAAAATGACTTCTATGCTATGTAGTAATTGTACACAGCACTAAAATACACCCTTCAAAATTCATTCATCTGATTTCATTATGTGCTACAAATACATGTGCGTATGTCTTCAAAACATCTATAGATTCCTGTCCAACCCCACCCCACAATGTTAGTGGATCAATGGCACATCTTTCAAGGCAAAGACAATATTAGATTTTCCAGTCAGATTGATTCTCCCAGCAAAGAGTATTGCGATTGCTTGGTAACTTGATAAAGACTTAGGTTATTACGCTGCTTGGTTGGTGTACTGATTTACCATTATGCCGCGAGCCCCCCCCCTTTTTTTTTACCCATTCTGCCACTTAAGGGAGAAAAACTCTGTATCTTCCAGCAAGTGAGATCGACATCCCTGCCGCGGATATTAAAACTCTCCTGCCCGTAAAGTGAGTTGGACAAACATCGGGCCTTGTGGCATTGTTATTACTGCCGCACGGTGTTAAGCACTGGGCTATCAACTAGCCCACTTTCCTTCCCCTAGGCCTGGCAACGGATGGGGGAGGAGGTTTACTGTGTCACATATTCATTCCTCAGCCAAGCCTTTCCTTTGCAGGTAAACCCCGGGCCTGGGAGGACAACACAGCGGCTCCCATCAATACAAAAGCATGTTCTGAAATCTGTACCATGGGAAGGCTGTGTAATTGTTGCAGAGAAGCACTGTTGTATGGTTTGCTCGCTCAGAGGCAAGTACACTTTGGAGACTCACAAAGCGAATCAGCCATAAGCAAGTGTGTCGTTTCATTTATTCCTGCCCATCTTCAGGCTCTATTCTACTAGAACAATGTGCCATGCCCAAGCTGGCCAAAGGAAATTCAAATAAAGTGAGAATCCACAAAAAATGGCCAAGTTACATCAAATGCTTTCTTGGTTCTTTCGCTGCTTTCATTCTTGTTTGTATCACAGTCATTTAGCTGGGCAACAAGCAATCACTACATGATCGTTTACAATTCAAAACATCCAACTTCTCCAACTGTGATGATTCAGATTTTTTCCCAGTGTCACAGAGAAATGAATGACTTCTGGCAAACTTTTCTTCATCAACACAATTTGAAACTTTCAATCTCAAATTATGGTTGTAACCGAACTCTGTTAAACTCAAAATATTTGCTACAAAAACTGACTTGCATTTCAGAACATCCCCCAAACAAAACAAAGCATTCAAGATAAAAACTACACAACTTCAAATATATTAGTGTGGAAGGAATGATTAAGCAATGTAATTTGACTTGAAGCGCTTGAAATCCACAGAATTCCAGCACATCAAGGTCCCCAAAGGTTCTTTGAAATGATCTTTCATTGGGTATGTTAGTTTTATTCTGATGAAAATGACCATCACAGTTTTAATTTGGCAGGACAACTTCTTTGTGAATTTTAATTGAAAGAAATGCAGGGCCACTTCCACCAAGGTCCCATTTATAACAAGGACAGACGCTCTTGTATTGATTAGAAGTGGAGCATTTTAGTCTTTAGCCTGACCGTGCTTGGATAATGGAGGACAAAAAATCTTCCTTGCTTGGATTTACACTGCAAACATGTACTTGTACCAGTATGTACCTCATATATTTAAGCATTTATTATCCAATGACAAAAACTAAGGCAGCCTGCTGTGAATTCCACATGTTGCCAGCACAAAAGACAGAAATCTTGTGAAAAAGTTTGTTCATAGCACACTATTTAGCAGCCCACGTAAAGAAGACAGCCATGTCTCAGAAGACTGGTGCCCTCCCATAACATGATCAATTTGTTTTCAAGAAATCTGGGGCATTGTTTGTTTCCTTTTGTGCTATTACCAGTGATGTAGTCCGACCTTCCTGTACCATCAGGATCAAAACCACGACAAGAGAAATCCACTACAGGATTCATTTAGTTTCTATGAGCAGGCAGTTCCACTTCCCTTCTTGGAAATTACCTGGAACCAGTCCTCCTCCCCCCCTGACATGGTCCTTATTCCTGCCCAAAATATTTCAACTGCTCTTTTCCAAAAAAGGCCACTTCAATCAATTAGCCTCACTTAAGCAGCCACTAACTGTGCCAAACCAGGTGTTTGAGAAATCTCATTTGTTGCCAGGCAGCAGACAAGAGGGCTTTCTGTGCCATTTGCAAGCTTAGAATGACAACGTACAGACATGCTCTTTCAAGAGGTCCCCTACAAGCACAGGTGATTTCCTCTGAGTTTATCAATGTATGGGTTGTCAATAATTCATGTTTATACAACAGCCGAGTCTGGAGGGGCTATGCTTCAGCCTTGCATTAGCCTGTACTCTACAATATCTCTTGCATGTGACCACTGGCTAATTTTTTATGAGGGAGGCCAATATCGTGGCTGGTACATGTATTTCACAAGGATACACATACATGTAAGTGCCCACAGGCCAAGAGTGGGATAATTCTGCTTGTGTGTGACATATTTAATTTGAACAATCCTGATATCCTACTGGTACCTGATAAACACAGCCTCCCAATTCTCAATTATGCAGTTGGTATCCATCTCAAATATTGAAACTAGCAGTGGCAAGTCCATAAAAGACAGCTGGCCTTCACATATGCAGGATTAAAAATTGAACTTCATGTAAGTGTATGGATGCAAAAGCAAAACAATATTGATTTTGCAATTCTGAAAAAGGTCATCACATCAGGAAAACACAGATCAAATGACATGCCACCCTGTCTTCATAAAAAAGATGAAAAAAAAAACATAACTTAAAGGCATATTAACTATTCAACTGCAACCACTAACGGTGGGAAGGATTTTGAAAATAATGCCAGTGGGAAACACCTGTAAAATGGGACTTTACTGATACTGTGAGTCCCATAGTTGACAACAGAGTAACAAGAAATGTGTATTTTAATCCAACTTTAGTCAAAGTGCACCCTCCCTACCAAAGAAGGGACACACTGGTGGCAACTTTTCTAACTGAGCTTATAAATGTACGTCTCCAGTGCATGCGCGAAGAACATACTGTACAGTCCAACAGAAATTGGTTGTGTGTACTCAGCACGCTCCACCCCAAAATTTGCAGTATTTAATGCACATGAACCTCCTCATTCACACGATGAGTTGCCAGGAAAGGACTGCCATTTCCATGTAACTTGAAAACATTAATACAGACATCTTCTCACAGTTGGGACAGCTTTCTCTTTCTTAACATGGTAATACGATATGTACATGTAAGTTCATGCTGTCATACAACCAAATGTGAATTTCATCTGAGATGGTTGAGACAAGCACTGGGTCCAAAAACAGCTGTGCAAGTTAATTTAATTTTTTCAATCTGGTCACAATTTCAAAGGACAGCAAGGGGGATCTCTTTGGTCTGAGAGGATGCAAAAACCAAGACAACTATTAGCGAAAGTGGTTCCAGGGCCAAGGACTCAGCCTTAAGCTATGCTCTCATTGGACTTTGTGGGGAGTAAACTACCATGGCTGAGCTACAGAGCTACTATTAGTTATCTGAGGAGTGCGAGTGGAAAACAGAATAATGTAGTGTGCCTGTAGTGCCTTCCGCCTTGTGGTATATGGGACATGGACACACAGTACGATGCTATAGGGACAGCGCGCAAGCGTGCCACCTTCCAATTTACAGTAAATTTTGCATTTATGCTTTGTTTTCAGCGTAAAAATACCGCATTGCGTTGAGTTACATGCACAATAGCATATTAGGCAGGGTTTGACATGGACCAAGCAACATGGTTAGTTATACGTCACACTGTTTGTTGCCATGGAATTGAGAATTCAAGTTTGCCTGAAGATAAAAAATTAAGTCTATTTGGAGTGGCTGGAGAATTAAAAATTAACATACCTGTTCAATTTACACTGCAATCGGGTAACCTGAGATGTTGAATGTGGTCAGTGGAGATTTCCATGGAACCATAGTAGTTTTACAGGGACAGAACTAGTCTAGTGGGAACAGCTGGGTGCTGTAAAACGTCCATGTGTGCACTACATAATGCATTACAGTATAGCAGACATGTGAAGAATGGTTCCCAGACCCCTTTGTTTGTGTTTAAAGGGTACCTGCAACCAATGTTTTAATACAAACCTTTAATATTTTAAAATAAACCTTTGTGTCTAACTTAACGTTATTTTGAATTTTTGTTTCACTATTTCAAAAAGGGATTTTACTGCATTCTTGGTTTTCATGCCAAGTATTTCCATATTCATGAGCAAAACTGTGATATCATCCCAGGAAGAAAGTCTCAATGTTACATTGGCTTGCACACACAAAAAGAGCTGCATTTTTGTAGATTTGCCGGACTACATTGAATTATTTTGCTGATTTCTTGCTGTGTGTAAGCACAGGCATATTCAGTTGTCTAGGAAAGCATGGGTGTTTTAACAGTTTTAAAAGTACACTTTTCACTGCTTTTAACCAAATAGCAATGTAAAAGAGTTTTCACATACTGAAAAGTACAAAAATGCAGAAAAATTGTGTCTCAGAGTGATCCAATGCGGCTGCACTTTAAGTAGAACTGCAAACCCACGTTAAGTAATGTTCATAACCCAGTTTGCATTGATGATATCTGGCAGATTTAATAAAACTTGTGAGCATTGCTGTTGGGTTTAGTGCAGGTCAAACTGCTGGAGGGTGGAGGAGAATGGAAGGAAATTATTCTTGTTGACTTCTGTTGTCATTAGGTCACAAAACCAATCAATTTAATAATGGACAGTAACTAACTACTGTTAGCAAATAGAAACTACCAGTGCTTCAAGCATCTCCAATGTGTCACATTGGGCTCATCATGAACAGAAACAAAATCTCCCAGTATAAAAAAAAAGAATCTGAGAGGGAATTGGCAGGGGATTAACACTGCTGGAAGTCATAGAGAGTTTCCACGAAGGCACAGAAGAAAACGTCCAATGTGAACATGGCATGAGATATCTCATGCACAGGTCATAAAGCTTGCCACAGGACAACATACTCAGACAGTCAATGAACTTTGGGGTCTACAGCAAGCATCCTCAAAGAAAATGGAATTGGTATTGACAATAATTGATGAATTATGCTCAAGCTTTTCATGGGCTTTTGGAAAAGCCTTTTTTATTTGTTCTATACCAAACCAAGATACTTTAAGGAAACAAAACTGTGCACAGATAAGCCCATTTCTAATCTTTCTTGCACATGTATTTCCAGTCTTTTAATTAACAGATCAAATATACACAATGTCGGTCAATATTAAATAATCTACTGAAAGGACTTACAAATGAAGGACCTGTGAGTAATTGTCAGAGAGAAATTCACACACAAATGATAAGATTTTGTATTTTGTAAACATACACTCAAAATGTAAATTTTTGGCTGTATGTCCAGTGCCTGCCTGTACTGAGCTCTGTGTTGAAAGCAGACGCAGCAGACAAGGTCGGATTTGAGGATGCTTCATGTCTTTGAGATGAGAGAGGGGGGCTTCAGGAAGCTGGGATTACAGCTCCAGTGCTGACAAGCCATTTATTTGGCACTCCCGGCAAGATGGCCCAAGTAATTTAATTAATTTTCCACAGTCATGCGAGGCGCAAACCAGTCAAGATGCAGGTTCACGTTAGGCAACCATATCCCCATCTTGTGCAGGGTCAAACTGTGTGTCTGCATTTCGTGAATCATGAAATACTTTTGCGGGCAAAAGTGAATACACTAAAGAATGGATTTCAAAGAGACCAAACATCCACATGAGGAAAAATGTATTTATGCTAAGAGTAAAATATCAACATGGCACAGAACCTGACATTCAAGTAAACCCAGAAAGATGAAGCTGCAAAGAATGTTGAAATAAAATGTTACTTCACACCATAAAGAGAAGCCAGATATTAGTAAATCCTACATAAGTTTGACCACGAAAACAAAAAGCAGGAAAATCACCATGCACCCAAAGCACCATATAATTAAATACATGTAGTTCAATCAAAATTATTTTCAAGCCAACAGCAAAAAACACATGAATACATATATAGGTACATATTAATAATTAGAAATGGGTGCACTGCAAATATCAACAAACCAACCCTGGTTTCAAAACAGGTTTTTGCAGCCTTCCAATCTGGTAACCTGTCCTCGTCGTCATGACCTCAAACTTTGAAAGATTCTAACAACAAAACGCCAGTCTTTTGAATTGAGAAAAAAAAAGGAAGGAGAAAATGGATGATGGCATGAGATGACACTGATCCGAGGAGAGAAAAAGACTTTTGGTAGCCGTCTGAGGAGTGCGATAAGTGTGACAATTAATGGGTGTGAAGTGAATTATTTTTCGTCACAGATGACGTGTCCTCTTCATTTAGACCTTCTTATGGTGAAACATGTCCAGCAGAGGACAGAGAAAGCAAAATTAGATATATATACACGTGGAATGACAACCATATTTAAACCATCTCAATCTCTCTGATATCAAAACTCTCCTTCTCCATTGAGTATCTGATTCTCGTACTCTCACACAAAAACATGAATTTATGTGGGCAGTAGTTACATACATTGAAAGAACATGTACATTACACATAAATGCCAAAAGAATTCACAATTTGTTGATTACAGAAAGGGTAACTAACTATTTCAAACAGAAAAAATTAACTTCTTTTGCACGAACAGACATGTGTTTATTGAAAAATCAACTTTGACTTAACAGTCAACAAAATACTGCACTAGGGTGTGAAAATGAAGCAAATAAGAAACCAATTTCTGACAAGGTAGGAAATTTCTTTTAAAAGTGTGTACCATTATACCAATATGTTGAATTATTCATGCAGGTTAGTAGTAATACATACCACTCACAAGAAACCTTCCATCATATTCATTCTTTACTTAAAATAAAGACAAAACAGAAGAAAAATCACATGCACTGGTTGCTTAGCAATGCTTGCCTACATGCAAATGAAACAATCATGAATAATGAAATGAATATCAACGGCACAAAGAAAATTGAAGGCACCAAAGCAAGCATAATGCGTCACCAGAGAGTAATGAAATCTAGAATAGATGACAGTGACAATGAAACTCAAAATTTAAAAAGGTGAAGAACAGTTTCAAGCCTGGAAATTCCAATGTGCTTTAATAATTTCATCTATCTCTTTTTCCGTCCTTTCTGTTTGAGAGTGAAAGGGATACTTCTGGGGAGGGTGAATTTCTACATCAACGTACTCACAGTAAACTTGGAACCAAGGCACTAAATCTAAGCAGATGCCTTAATTTTCCAAGGCTGCCACATCATAACAATAATGCTTCAGTTCATTTTTTGGTTTGATTGTAAATAACAGACATAATGTTTTCACGCTCCAAGCTGATGCTTATGCAATATGAATCCCACATCTACAAAAATTCATTGTAAAATTCAGTAGAGTCGAAATGTATTCAACTTTTGCAAAATGATAACATAAATACTTGAAGTGATGCTAAAACATTTCATTGGTTGTAACTAGGACTGGGTTGATTTAGTGTTGACCTGTTTGAAACACAGGGATCATTCTATCAAAGAGGTATGAGGGAGGAAGTCTCCAGACTTGAAAGCGGTGAATACGTTACCTTGGTCAGGTCCAAATCGGCGTTGCTTTTGACAGCGACCGGTGATTCCAGTGCCTTCTGCTGACCCTGCGATTCTCTGAGCTGACTCAGAAAGGCCTGCACATCAAAGAGAGTGCAGTGAAATACACAGAGACAAACAAGCGGGATGGGAGTGATGCATGCACAGGGAGAAAAAGGGAATTAAGACACAGACAGAAACAGGAGGGAAGGCAGGGGCAGCAGGGGTACCACCAGTACACATACAGGTGCAAACAAGAATGGCGGAGCACAGGACACAGGGCAAACATGGGTGGGGACAGTAGAAAGACAAATGGACAGACAGAAGGAGGCCCACGACACGGGTAATGCCACACATACAGGAAAATGGTGGCACATGACAAAGGGCCACAAACATTGACCAAGGGGGAGAAAGCACATGCAAACAGGCCAAAACAGTTTTCAGGATACAAATACAAAAAAGACGAACATGCATTTTGTATGGACAAGACAGAGTACCAATGCAGAACAAACGGCGACCAACAGTGACACAGATAGAGATGAACACAGACAGAGGATAACCAGGATTGCAAGAAGTGGGGAAAGAATCAACAAGTGCCAACAAGACAATTTTGGCAGAATATTTGGTTTGGTGAATGTAGGCATCATTGATCAAGAGGTGATGAGAAAGAAGAGAACAGAATGCAAGGGTACATCCAGAGTGGCATTGGCATCACAAACAGGGAAAAAACACAAGTGCAGACAAACAGCATGTGGTATTTTAAAGGATAGTTTGCACACCAAACATGTGAGTCCATGGGGGATGGGGACACAGGGACAAACAACAGTGGACACATCACCAGAGACAGAAATTGGGAAAGAAAGGGTGGATACAAGAACAAGATGGGGAAAAAAAGAAGAGATGGAAGAAGGTGCACTGATCAAGTTGAATGTAACTGTGCATGTATGAAATGGGCAAGATATGAATTTGATCTAGATTGAACCTCTTCAAGGAAAGTGTGCCGTTTTGTAAGATATGATCTGCGTGATTTTCAGAAAGTGTGCTTGAGCTTTTTACTTTGTGTGTTTTACATGTATTTTCTCTATCTTGCACAGAAAAGAGTATTACCAAGACATGGAAAAAAATCATGGCTCAAGAATGAAAGGTGCATTGAGCCTTGACAGTCATCTCTAGTATAATCTGACAGCTGCATTAAAAGGGAAGAATGTAGAGATACAAGGACAAAAAGAAATGTTGTGACTTGATCATGGAAATGACGGAGAGAAGACAAAAACCACTCCAAATTTGTCAAAGGTAAAAACTGTACAAGTGTACTTGTTTTTAGAGTAATGCCCAAAACACTTTACCAAGGTGGCATGCCAACAGCAGCCATTGTTGGTTTCTTCAACAAATTTTGCAAAATACCGGTAGACAGGATGTGTGTCTTGACTTTTCCTGGCAAACCTTACATTTCTCTTTCCTCCACCACTGACAGTTTGGGATGGTTTTTCTTTTCTTAAATCACAGTTTACATGTACATGTATGTACAAGTGATGACTGGTGATGGTGGTTTGGCTGCTATAAAAATGGCAGTGCAACAGTGGCATGGTGCATGGTGCATGGTGCATGTGCTCATTCAAATGACAGCCTACGACACTGTGAATATCATCACAACAACATATGAGAAGGCCATATAAACTCAGCATTTTTTCCTTGTACATGAATGTTGATTCTCAGTCAACACTGTCTACAGCGCACACACACACCCACACACGCATCATCTTAGCATTCAGCTACTACATATTAGCCTTCACTCCTACAAAACACACATTGGGTTGATCTCAGGTGGTTTCCAAACTGTGAGCTGAGTCATTAACATATCAGCAGATGTATGCTGTTGAAAGAGTTTGCTAATAGTGTGCACCATACAGCTCAACACTAGCACATTCACAGCTTTGTTGCTTCAAACAGATAAAGACCGAATCCTATAAATAAATAGGCCTACAGTATTCAAAAAGTGGGCTTCACAGGTAAGAGATATTGTTACTGCCTAATCACATTAACGATGTGGAAATGGACAAGCACTTGGGTACTCTGATCATCTAAGTCAAGTGGAATCTAATAATGGAGCAACCGCAACCGTTTACTTAATAAAAGTTGATCGAATCATCAAACAGCATGTCATGTGCACAAGTTAAAACTCTTTTTGTAGAGTATTAAAGTCACACATCACACCAGAAACATACATACGTGTGCATGAACATGGCGCTGTAAGCACTGGGAAGACAAAATATCTTGATAGCTTACATGTACTGTACTCAGTGCACCAACACAACTCTCAAATCACTGCACCAAGAACATTACTAACCCCTGGAGTTAAAGCAAGACAAAGCACTCTGTCACAGGTGTGGAAATCCTAGGTGAGAGCATAACACACAAACTGTGACAAGCTTATTCTGAAGACACAAAGAACTGATTTGCCATGTTGAAATAACAAAAACACACAAACAAATTTCCCCAAATGTATGGCATCTACCTCGATTAACAAAAGCACACCGTCTACAAAATTATCCCCTTTATCAACACATGAAGGCCAAACTGAGATGAATAAAACAGTGCATGATATCAATTGCCTTAGGCGCTGAAATAGAATGCAGTCATCGGATGCCACATTTTATCAATTTCTGTAATTCTGTAACATATTCCAATCACATGTAGACTCAGTAAGCATGTTTGCTCCTGAGATGCATGCATTTATATTTGCAGAACATAAAAATGGATTTTGTTGGGAAAAAATGACTAGCCTCTCTGCCACCTAAATTTACCATACACTGATTTAAAAGTCTGATCTCAATATGATTGAAAAACTGAGAGCGGCTATTTCGGAGAATTTCAATTTTCAATTTCAATTTTCAATTTAAGGAGTGTGCATTCCTTGTACATGTACATATACATGTAGATCAGTATGGAATATTTAAACCGATAATCTTTGTACTTAAGTTAAACTCCTTGAAAACATTTGAACGTACATGTCCACAGAAAATGGTTAAATACAGCTTTTGCTACTGTACCCATGCAAATTTTATCAGCATGCAATGTGTCCTGAGAAGACAAGCAGAAAATATTCAAGGAGCTCTGCTAGTTCTCAGACAATTCAAGTCATTTCAGTCAAATTTTTCTTTTTTTTGGGGGGGGGTTTGAAGTAGTAGTTTCTGAATAAAAGTTTCTTGGCACTGAAACTTGGCCCAGTAAACTTTGCTACTGCTCTGAGCCTAACGTAATCCCCTGTGTCAATTGACAATCAATGCAGTGGTAACCAGCAAGCCTGCCCTGTACTGCACTGCACTTCTAATCCTTGGACACTGCACAATGATCTGCCTCAGTTATCTCAATGCCATGATTAAGGCTGAAAGGCTAACTGTAAACAGTTACTGAGGCTGTAAGCTATAACCTGTAAAGTCCTCTTGAGCCTTAAGCTGTGAACAGTTATCTCAAATGTAAACAGGCCCATTTAAGTGTAAACCACTAAAGTGGCAGAACATTCAAAGAGCAATCCAAATGGTTTACTTGGTTTAAAGCACTTAAAAGGTTGGATCACAGAGAACTTAAGCCATGTTCCCATTGGACTTTTCTGGTCAAACTACCACAACTCAGAGGAAGAATTACCAAATTAAGTCTGAGCAGAACACAGAGAGAATTGGCATCCCTACTTCCTTAACATTGTGCTTACTGTAACTTTCTGCCAAAAGTGACAGCAGAAACTTTTAATGAGCCATTGTTACATGATTGATCATGTTTGTTACAATTCGGTTTCCTTTTTTTGGGACTTCTGTTTTTTGTTTGTTTCTGTACGAGTGCCTGTGTGGTTGATTGACTGACAGAAACCACTTTGACTTCCTTTCAGAAGATGCAAGATTATGTAATGGTGCCAACAAATTTCTAGAGGCAAGAAGGTTTTATGCCCTTGTCTACAGTTCAGAAAACACTGGTGTGTAAACCTTTTCTTTCCCTGAGACTTGAAAATGACTGCAGTATTTTGGAAAAAAACTTTCCAACTCATGTTAAACGTTGTGATCACTAGGAAGAAACAAATGTGAAGGCTGCAAGCCTGTACAATGATGCAGCAATGGGCTGACCAAGGATACTTTTTAGAATAAGTAACATCCTCCTACCAGCTCAAATGGAAGATTTAAGTGCTTCAAATAAACAGGCCATGAAAGATAGGTTAGTCCCTGTGCTTTCTCTGTAAACAGACACAAAGCAATTAATCTACATGTACTGTATATCCTAGTATGTATATCATTGATGCACATAAGCGCTATAACAGGTTTATCAGCTATGCATACATGTGACATCTAACAATCTATCAATCGATGATAAGGAGGAGGTAAGACATCGAGGCATTGAGAACCAGAACCAATGACTTAGTAGGTTTAATGTATTTTAAGAAAGCTTAGGCTTAGCAAGAAATATCTAGCGCTAGGCTCATGATGTGGAAACAGCACTAGAAATATGTCCATTGGCTTTTCAATAGCTTTTACCATTTGGGGTTGATAATTTTCCTTTCCTTCAAGGTACATGTATGAACTTAAAACCACTTCAATGGAGCAAACATTGATAAAGGCCGGTCTACAAAAAAATAATGCTAATACCATTCCATCCCATGATTCCTCGTCCCCATAACTTTGAGCAGTGCACCCCAAACAGCTACCTGCTCTCTCCAGTGGGGACAAGGTTGACTCTGTGAATCATCTTTGGGTTATGCAAACGCTGAATAACCCACCAAGTGTCTGTTTCTTATTGCTTCCATACTGAACCTCCTGATTATCACAACTGCCTGCAATAATCGCCTGCAGTCCCAGGTGGAAGGGTAACTCGACCTTCCTTCAGTCGTTTCAGGGTTGTACTTGTATCAAGGATCATCAACAAAAATTTGCGCCTGCTGCGTGTGGGAACCAGTCTAGAATATGACAGCACCTTCACCATGGGAACAACCTCCAAAGCCAAAGAAAAGTTTGAGTGTAACAGGACAAACAATTAAACTAATTCTACTGGTTTTAAATTTGGATGACTTCTACTAAATTTAAATGAAATGAGATGTTGGAGGAGCTGCAGCTGTTTATGTCAAGTAATAAATGCATTCGAATGATAAAAACATCCAATCTTAAAAAGCATCAAATCTCAAACTATATTTTTCTCAAGCTGGATACTTTAAAAAAAGCCTTCAACATTAAAATGCATTCAATCAATGAACCATTCAATTTTCAAAAACACTGGATTTTCAAAAAGACCCAGTTTTCATCAAAAGCATCCAATCTTCTTGAGTGTAATTCTGCTCTGCATGAAACAGCTCCATAACCTTTAGAAACAAATCATTCTTTCTGTCACGTACGACCGACTGTTTCCAATTATACTTGCATGCAAGGTAACATGAATTATTTATCATTTAATCCAGCACCAACATGTACAGGTGCATTTGAAATGCACAGGCCTATGTGATGTCATTTATATTCTTTCCCAGTAAATTCACTCAAGTCCAACTGCCATGACAACTGGAATGAAAAATGACTGAGATCCAAGAATCCATCAATCTACAAATTGACCAGAAACCTGGATCTTGAATTATCTAACAGGCCCTGACAATCAAGCAACTTGCTTGGAAAATTGAGTTACAGTAGTCCGTTGATTTCAATTAACTTCTGGAGTCTGCATGATGCAACCATCTCAGACAACAACACAAAACTGATGACTAGTTTGTGACTGAGACACACAATGAAACTGGCATTTAACCCTCTATATCGCTGGTTTTCCCATCCCTACATACATGTATCTGATACCTATTCAACAGAATTGCATGCTCAGTTGCCAACTTGAAGCGAAGCTCTGACATGAAAAGTGATCTGATGTGGTCTGTTTTAAACATTCAAAGCCTGGTTCCATCTAAGATTTCACCAAAAAAGGCCCATTCTGCCACCTGCCTTCTCCATGAGTACCCATTTTGGCCTGGCCCACAAAAACTGACAGTAGCATGCATTGCTGAGAAAGGTAGCCTACTGCTTATCAGATCCCATGCCCATCATTCTTCACACCATAACAAAACTGGGCGTCACAATTTTGCCAAATCATAGCTGAGGGGGAATAACTGAATGAGGTCAATAAGCTGACTTCCTTCTGTGAAGACTACTGAAAGCCCCTTGTTTCACTTGGGGTTCATGGAAGTTACATGCAATTGTGTATTAGACATGATGTACTGTCAAATTTGAAGTTTCTCTAATTTCATGAGGGGGCACGTGTACGTGACAATTTAAGATGTTTCCACTTGATCTTTCATGAGATAAAGAGCAATGCTTCTCTTCTGCTGAATGATCTTGCAATGAGATGTGAGCAACCTGCCGACAGTACAATTCCAATCCTGTTTCACAAAGGCTGCGCAAGACAAGCTACAAAGAACACAGCAGGCTTGCAGCTCATCTTGCACCCCTCCCCCTTTATCGCAGTTCCACTGGCTGAGCACTGATTTCGCACAGCTTGTTAGTGTTTACTGGTTTGCAAGAGAGTAATTTCTTTCAATTTGTGGGGGAAGGGTGCAACCAACAGTTAAGGATGAAATCTGAGATGCAGCACAAATGTGAACATTTCACAAGACATTCATCACTTGATGCGGACTACTCCAACCAAAACAACTTTGCCTGTCACTTTTAACTTTTTTTATAGAATGCCCATCTGGTATTACATTCTGCCTGTCAAGAAGACAGGCTGATTTGTTTTAAAAAAAAAGCCTGAATTCAATGGTGTTATATCTTTTGGGGGGTCCGGCATATCAGAATTAAATGTAGATGACAAATCCTAAGCTACATGTACTTACATAAAAATTATCAACCCTATGTGTGCATGCATTTAAATAGAAGAAAAGCAAACAGTGCATGATGCATAAGACCAGCTGCAATAAAAGGGACCACATCTGCACTGATCATATTAAAAGCCTGTCTTTTTTCATCTTCTGCTGACATCAAGATTCTTGACACTTCAAGCAAGCCTGTTCAAAGTCATCACATGCGCATGGACATGAATCTCAGACAATTAGGTTAGGAGGTTACAGCCAGTTCTCCAGTGTTGAATACTTGCTGTGACGGCCAGTCCTTGTCAGTTTTTAATACCTGGGGGAAGTAATATCCTACCAGACCTGAAGTAACATTGCACTACAGATCTACAGATCAGGCAACAACATTTAATTCAGCACCATTGCCAGCACACCCTCCCATGCCCCAAACAATTACCAAGCACTCTGCCAACAGCATAATCGGCAGCAGGAAAAAGATTAATAAAAATCCTAGTATTCCTGTGGCTGCATCTGGGGACTTCAGTCATCATCTCAGCCCAAATGATCCTCATCTCCTTCTGCCTCCTTCCCTTTTTCCCCTGCATCCTCTTCACTATTAAACCTCCCCTCCATTCATCAGTGTTTCATCACTGGCCACCCCCGTTCATCCCCAGCTCAAACCCCCTGTCTCTTGGCGCCTTATCATCATAATAACCAACAGTCTTCCAGCTCCCTTGTCTGTTTACCCTGTCCCCCATTTTGATGCTCTTCTCCCCTTCATCCTCCTTTGCTGTTCTTCATTTGTGATTACCCCTGACATTTCTTTTTTTCACACACTCTCTCTCTCGCTTTATTAAAAGGATTGTGGTTACAATATGATCTTGCTTAGGAAGGCATGCTCAGTAGTAACTGATTCAAGATCTTTGCCAGCCAGAAGGCCTTGAAGTCAATTTCTTTCATCAAATGTGATATGTCCGTAAACATCAAATGGGCAGTTCCAGGTCACTAATGGGACATACAGGGACACAGGGACATACCAAACTGCAATTTACAATTCAGGTCACTGTTCCCGATAACATCACGTCATAGCAACTCAAGATACTACTGGATCATCTTTGGTCTTCTCTGGCTGTGGTGGGTTCTTTTAGTACATACACTCAAACTGTTTGGAAATATAATTGTATATTTATTCATTTTTTTCCTTACTGTTTCTTGCTTTCAAGTGAAGTACATGTACCCGGTAGGTTAGAGCCTTGTTGAGGTTTATTTTCAGACTTCTTTTTTTAAAATGTTTTTTTGGAAGGGGGCCCCGGGACTGTTCAATTCTCATGCGGGAGAGAGCAGCCCATGGAGCACTGTGTACAATTTTACATAGATGATGCACATCAATGGTTTAGGGGTATTTCTATTAAATTGAGAGTATTCATCAAGTCAACCTAAAAATTACAAGTGTTATCACACTGATCACTGTCTTCATTATTACTGTGCTACAGGTACTAAGATCATGATTGTGATTACATCACTGAAAGGATATTTATTACACCACTGATATGATATTGATCAATATATAATCAATGTCACTGCCAATTTCACCACTGTACACGTATTTACCACTGGTACCATCCCCTTTCTCATCAGCATACTATTACCGCTTTCACCAATTTCATTAGTATCACCACTTTCAGAGGCACTATCACTATTATAACCTCACCCGCTGTCTTCATCACAGCCACTATCTTTCTCCTTGCTACCTTCTTCACCATCATCATCCTTGCATTTCAGCCTCCCAAACATCCGCCAATTTGTCTCTTCCGTCTTCCACACAGCCCTCCCCAATTCTCACTCCTTGCTAACACGTAAAATCACAGTGACCCACAGCCCCTCCCGTGAGAGCCCTCTCTTTTCCCCCTACCCCTTTTTCCCTCTTACCGATTTGTCGTGATCCTCCAGGAGAAACACCAAGCAACGCTCGCACTTGAGCAGTGTGATGGCCTCCTTCATAATCTTGTGGACAACACTCTCCAGGGATGTCTGTTCCTCAAAGATGCCACGGGCCAGCTGCAGTAGCATCTGCAATAGGGACACATCATACCACGGTCAGTGCCAATGGCTTGTTATGAGGGTACAGGTTGAGGAAAGCGTGCAGTGTTCTAATTGACAATATTTCTTCAGCAAGAACATGTATTTGTTCGGTGAACTCTGACTGTACAACACTAGAGCTGGTGTCGAAGAATTGAAACAAATTATTTAAGAAACAGACTTCTCTAAAAAGCGCCAGTTTTCCGGAGACAGAAGGACTTAAACTGCTGATGTAGGAAAGCCTAATGAGAATTGAAGGCGAGTTTTTATTTGAAGAGTCGTACATTGCTTTTGGAAAGAACAAAATCAAATTGGTACCTGCATGTGCAATACATGGCATTTTAAAACATTCACTCCCATGTAGACAACAACTAATGGCAACAACATATCAAATCTTAGGCAAGAATTTTACTAAGGCAACAACACGTACAACTGGATGTTGAATGTTTCCCTGAAAGAATTCAAGATTCAATTTCTGCACTATGACTGCATTTAATGGCCAAACACTTTGTGATGTTCACTTTTATTTTTCCAGACTTCTTCCATCACAAAATAAGAAGAAAATTGAAAAAATGACAAGCTTTAAATAAAAATAAATGGTTGCAATCACTGCATCATCATGGGCACGAGACCCTCCATTATGATAAGTATCACATTTTGAATGCCTCCCATTTCTGAAGACGTCACAACAGTGTCAATTGATATCCCTTCCTGTCTTTTTCCCCATTGGAAAACATGTCTTTGTAATGCCCAAGGCCTTGATCTTTCTCTAGACATACATCATTGGCAAATTGTCTTGCAGAAAGCTTTTAAGGCACCTCCGCTCCCAGCTCAAAATCTACTGAGCCACAATGACCGCTCAAAAAGCGTCAGCAGTTAGGGAATTTAAGGGTTCTCAATGTCTCACACGTCTGACACTACTGTCCTGCTGAATAACACAAAAGGGCGGGGGGGGAGGTCTGTTTCTTCAGCTCTTCAAACTCCAGCGCCATTTTTACATTGATAGAAGTGCTTCCACAGGGGAATTTGAAGACACTGAAGCACCTCATTGAGCGGAACAGAATCCCACTCTTCCCTCCCTCCCATGGCCCACTAAGAGCAAACATGTCGCACCAGTGCATGTCGTTGCCAAGCAACGCATCATCTGTATTGACGAGAAACTCCTACTCTTTTATGCCAGTGTTTCCCTTTATTTTTGGTGATATTCCACTCAGAGATGTATCAAGGCAAACACACCTTTCTTTAGCCATGAAGAATTGAACATTACGCTAAATTTTCAATGAAATTTAATTGTGATGTTTTCATTTTAATGCACCTATTATATTCAGAAGTGAATCCATTTCAGTGGTGAACAAAAATAGTCAACACCTACCATTTGCTCACCAATTTCCACACTGTCATCACCTACATGTACACTATAAGGCAGGGAAGGTACATGTACCTGTACATGAAGCAGTACATTTAAACTAGGGGTGTGCATTTGCGGGTATTTTTAGAACCGGGTACCCGTTTTTGGTTAACATCGGGTACCCGGAAAAGAGATCGCCTAATAACAAATGGCCTTGCGCGCAACCCGGTGGATCATGTGCCCGAAACACGGTTCTTTTTGGTACATTGGAAGCAAGCAGAACATTGTTCTAAACGTCGGAGTTAATCTCTCCTACCTTTTTATCAAACGAAATTTTTACCTTCAGTTTGCAATTTTTTGTGGGTGTATGAAACAGAAAAACAAATCTTCACGGGAAACGTCAGAAAAAAGAACAGAGCTGCAAACCACCTACATGATACACGCACCTGCAAACGCTCAAAGGAAATGTCCCGGATGCTGCATGACCACACGCGGAACGCGGGTGGCGTGCACAAATGGTGAGCGCTGGTCGTGTCATGTGCGGACCAGATCAGCGCTATGTACGTCACGGGTTAAAAGGCTTGAAGTTTTATGTACAAAAATACCACCGTAACTCAAACAATGCCCACACCATTACATCCACTTATTTTGAAGTTTCTGATTAAAAAAAACCGCCACCAAAATGCTTCGAACGGCGTTGAAAGTATCGGAAGTCTATATAGGGTCAGGAGTCATCGCAAGTTTATTTCTTTTCTGACGAGGACCAGCACGTAGCATGAATCAACGTAGCTGCAACTGTGTAATCCTGGCTTTCAAGACGCTGAAACTAACCTGATTGCAACGCGGGCCCAATTGTAGTCCCCTTCAGGCAGTCCAATCGCCGACGCTGCAGCAGCCATGCGACCGTAAAAAGAAAGGTCATGTGACCACACATAAGGAAGCCCAAGTGAAAAAAATAGCAGCGCTTCACGTTGTTAAATGACTAAGCGATACGAAAGTACGTACCACGATGAAGTGGTTTAGTTTTCTAAATACTTTTTCAGGATAACTCCATTCCCCTGTGGTTCAAATTGTCAAGATTTTAATGTATAAGTACTTCGACAAGTGATATTTGATTGGCCGACTGTATTATGACTTGCACCTGTCAACATTTCCTTTTTTTTAGAATGAAAAAATACTTGGATTTGAAATGCTTTAGTACATACAGAAAACATCATTCCTGTTTTTTTTTTTTTTTTTTTTTGGTCAATTCCTCATCTACAGTTCATAATTTTGAAACGGAATATTTCTTGGTATAAAACTTAACTAAACTGGTTCTCTAACGCTTTGGGTTTGTAGCGCACATTTAGTGCTTTGATTATAAAAAGAGGCCGATCAACCGCACAATTTGTGCGTGATCACTACTCACCGCACGCCGTGTGGAGTCCCAGTACCGCAGGAATATTACACAGTCCGCTCTCGCTTCGTCGTCAATCCCGACATAAAGTTATTTCCATTCATATAGCTTTATTTGACAAAAATCCTCTCAATTCAAACAGTAAGCACTAGTTATTCCGCACAAAAGTCATTTAGGCCGACAGGGTTTGATAATTACAAATACGGTCATGCAAGTGTACATCAACAGCGCTTCCCCCTCATATGACAAAACTCCTTCGGTCTCTTGTTCATATAGATTTGGAACAGATTTTGGAAAATTCCTAGTTCCGGATCGCGAAAATTATTCAGTAAGACTGCAGCTAAAAAATCCTCAAATTCGAGTGAAATATGGTCAGAAGTCAACTTTGTGTTTTGGATATACTTATATTTTTTTTTCAAAATCTAAGCTTTTATGTTTGGACTCACAGAATCGATCGACGAAAGTGATGATGACACCTTTCCTAGTTCTGGATCGGTTTTATACGTCTTCACAAATAAAAAGTAACCACACGAAAAATCCATTTTCAGCCAAAGCCANGTTATCCTCCCCGCGCCGCACAGTTGACGAACCCATTACGTCACATACATTTCTGCTGCGTCCGTGTAGTTGAGTTCGCAACGACTTTGCGTGGTAACGCCGCGCGATCCGAGAGTGGGGGAAAAGCTTGCAGTTTTCGGTAAATTACAAAAACGGAAACTCTAAAAAAGTCATTTTGATTAAGCAGACATTAGATGCAAAGGTTTATATGACTATTCAATTTAAAGAAAGATTTAAAATCACACATAGCGAGTGACCTGTCGCCCGTGAATTTTAGTGTTTTTTTCGCTCTTGTGAACTGGGAAATTCCGGAACTAGGAAAACGACTTGCGGTACAATGGGCGGAGTGGGTAACAAAATTAGCTGTCGATCTCCGAATTCAAGTTTCATGTATGACCGCGGGACCGGGTTTTCATCGGCACGGTGGTTTTCCATGGAGTCTGTCCTTCAGTAAAAAATTTCACAGACATTTTATGCATGAATGTTTGTTCCTAATTTATTTACTTTTTTACGGGTACCCGGCGCGGAAAAATGGAACCGGGTTTTGAAATCGACGGGCGGGTACCCGGGTACCCGGCACAGGCCTAATTTAAACAGCCCTTCAAAGTTTCTTGTCCTTTCAACATGCACAATTAGCAATGTAACTTTGAATGATCTTTGTCAAGACTACTCATTAGACTATTTGTCAGTGTACCATTGGCATATACCTCGGAAGTGCACATACATGTACATTCTACACGGAAATCCAGGAAGGCTTTAAATATTGAATGTTTCAAATTATTATGAATATACATATGTACACAAATAATAAAAAAGAAACAGATCTGACTTGAAATTAATTTTGAACAGTCTTCAACTTGTGGGAAAACATATATACGTCTACCTTTTCACGACATCTGAAAAAAAATCACACAAGGGCTTCAGGATTGCAATATGGTTCCCGTGCACATAAAGTTCATACAAATGAAATGGATTCCAGTGCTGTTGACAGTGTTGCGACGATAAATGCATGCATTACCTGATTGCGTTTGTACTCGTTGACAGACATCTCAAACAGCTGGGCATTCATGATGCCGATACCGCAAAATGTCAGATAGTTTCTGAAGACCTAGACAGCCAGACAGGGGGGAAAACAAACAAAAGAGAAAAAGAAAACATCCAAGTTACATATTGTTTCCACAAGCGTGAAACTGAGACAGCATTCGGGACAGCCACTTTTATGGTACTGTACTCCTTGCAGGTGTTGTAGATGATCAACAGAGTCAGCAAGCTGGTTAATATGTTCAAATGGGTGGAGAGGCAAAAATGCTTGGTTCATAATTTGTAACACGGTAGAAAGTGCTACCCTTAGTTATATCATATCATGAAATGCTTTATCTTTCTAAATCTCTGTAACGTTTGGTGATCCAATGCAGAAAGTGTTCACCCTCCCTGGAAACGCTGATGGGTGTACATGCATCCTCGAGATATTAAAGAAAAAAGCCAAGACAACATCACAACAGTCAGCTCAGTATTTAGCAGACCTTGAATTTTCTTGTGATTTACCAACTTGAATTTAGTGCACAACAACGTTAAGTGGCAGTGATTGGAAACTGTGGCATCACAAGACAAACATATAAAAAACTGCAAGACATTTTATAAAATGCATTACAATTCGGCATCCACTAGAGAATTCAAAGAACTTTTAGCAACAGAGGTTCAGGTAATGCCTACTGGGTACGGGAATACATGGATGATATCATTCCAGGGTCAATATTTACCTCTGAACAGAACAGTTAGTTCATTATCTATACCTATACGCCCACTGAGGACTTCTATCAAAATGAGAATACACTGGAAACTTTTGTGTAAGCTAGTCTTGGGATAGATGTGCACCAAATATAGGTAGGTACTGGAGAAATGGAGTGAGACACAGCAGACATGTATTTAATTACTTTAATGCAACTCTGCATCTAGCGACATAATTCCAACCAAGGGCAATCAAGTGTGAGGCAAACAGACTGGCCAATCCTCTCTCCTTTCTGCAATACACCTTGACATTCAAGATAGCGCTAGAAACCAAATTACATGTTCATGTAGCTACCTACTCCTAGATTTGATGGTCGACCTAATTGGAGAGAATCAAATCTGTGCGTGTTGTTGCAGCGATTTGCTGGCATCTATATTTGCCTTTGGTTTGTCATGCAATTACTAGAAGACAATCAGGCACACCCAAGTCTTCATACAGAGCGGCTGGCAGTATAGCAATTGCTTCAGCCACAGCCTCTTGTCCTTTATTTTAAACAGTTTTCCCGCACCTCATTTAGTGCTTTAAACTGACACGTTCAGGGAGGTGAGAAGGGCTGAAAAATCTTACAGAAACAATCATTTCATGGAGACCATTTTGTTTATTTATTCACCAGACAGCTACTTACCTGTTCATAGCCTTGCTGTCATCTTTTTCCTAAGGATTGCATCTGAATTTCTGAAGTCAGCTTTGAGTGGCTGGTACATGAGTTCATATGCTTTCACATGCATACCCTGTACATCACATATTCATTATTGTTGAAGTGTTGAGCTATTGGTACCTAAGTACCCGGTATTGCTCGGCAGGTGAACATTTAACATAAAATGCTTTGAAA
Source organism: Acanthaster planci (assembly GCF_001949145.1). Next base: position 621,477 of record NW_019091441.1, read on the forward strand.
CGGTGCAAGCTGTAAAAGGAATGATTCACGTACTGGCACTGTGTGGATGTTTAAACCTGCCAGTGGTAATAATAGTTTTGCTAAATGGTCATCAATGAACACAGACTCTCATCCTTGATTGTCTGCATTCCTTGTTTGAACTGATAGGAATTCCATCTGTCTTCTGCAAAGTCAGTTGTGAAACTAACATAAACACATACATGACCGAACACTATCATACTCATGTTCGCACTCAACAATCAATAGATTTTCATCAAGAACATCAACAAGTACATGTATTTTCAGGTCACCAGCTAAATGGGGTTTAATTTATTTATAAGACTGACCTTCAGTTTTAGAGGAAATATGCCCATCGGTTAAGAATATTTAAGTATACAAATCAGGAAACTACATGTAAGTGAGACTATCCCCTCACACATACACAGATCTCAACAACATTTTAATCGGGTATACATTACTGCAAGGGTAAATCCATTCCAACTAATATTTTGGGGGCTAATTAAAAAACGAATTTCAACTTTTAAAAAGTCGGCAATGCAGTATGTTTAAAGTGAAGACAAACAACATAATGAGGGGAAAACTGTTTAAAATTTAGGCTTAATGGTTTTGGAAGAGGCACTTTTCACATTTTCCTGTCCAGAAAACATTCAATCTGAAAGCTTTGTGCATATCGGTATGTTTGTGGAGGGTGCAAATGTTTGTATTTCATATTTGAGAAGCTCCAGAGAACCATCCAAAGGCCCTTTTACACGTGTTGAAAACAGTTCTCATGCACTGAAATTGCATGAGCATCAACATCACAGCAACATCATGTTGTGAGAAAGCGCATCCCTGTCACTAAATTGTACAGGTCCCTGTATGTTTGTCGTGTGGATCGAGACTGCACTCCTCCAAAATTTCACATCACAATTGCAAACTCCGCGTGATTATCACTGGGGTTGGTCATGTGAACATAAAGCATGCGATTTCCGTACAACTGTGTGTTGTACTCCGTAACGGATGCGCACTTTGGCTGTTGCCATTGGGTTCACGAAAATATACTGCCCGTCAGTGACAACCTTGTTGCCATCTGGTTCAGTGCATTTATTAGCATTGTGTTTTCATATTCCAGGGGTGGGAACCAGACCTATGAAGTCCAGACCTTCCTTTCTCATACCAAAAAATATCCTCTGGTCCCACAAATGCACACAAAGTTTAGACTTTCCCTTTTCCATTAATCTGAAAAAAACTTTCTCTGTAGCATTTCCAGGGATTGAACTCAACACCTCACTTTAATGAAACTGAAGCTTACAGTATCTTGTAGACCACTGAGTCTACTCAAGTTACAATGGGAATCCCCTATGTTATCCGCTCCGAGCAGGAAAATAAGAGGCCGTATTTTTAACTGATATTGACCCTTTGGTACAAACTCACCGCATAGGTGCGCAAGTTTATACGCGTTTGACGTAGAGCACACTGAGTACATGCAACATATTTATTCTGGAATGTCTGGTCTTTGCTTGCACACCAAATGCGTGCAAGAACCCACTCGGTAAACTTTGTACTAGTCTTCCTTTTGGCGGATAAAGGGCAACAAGGCGATCCCTCTACCTAACTGGCAGTGATAAACTGCTGGTAATGTTGCCGTAGGTCTCTCTTGAATGATGTCATTTCCTACAGACCATGTATCAGCATGTTTGACTTCAAAGTTTCGTGACATGCATCAGCCACGGTGTACGGATCAACATGCCCATGAGTTAAGAACATTTGCACATGGCAAACACACGCACCTGTTGGCGTTGTATAAGCAGTTGTAATTTTCCTACAAAGATGGCATCCAATGAGAGAGATCTATTCATGAAACTGATGAAAGAAAACAGCCAGCTAAGACTGCCATAAAACTAAATGTAAAATCTGGAAGACTGAGGTGCATACGCTGCACATGCCTCCATGGTACATGCAATTAGGGCAGCTTTCAACAAGCAAATAATGTTCCATTGTTGCCAAATTTGTGCATCAATATACATAACCTGCATAAAAGAGTATGCGCATGTATGGCGGGAAAATTATAATTCTACATGTACCATTCAAAGAATATCTCAGCACCACCAATACTAATGTAAATGCAGCAAAAACGAGAGATGTTTGATATCATGCTACCGTAAAGTGTACTGTGTAGAAGCTACATGTAGTAGTGAGGAAATCGCACATAACCCTTGCGACAGACACTCGGCACCATGCAACCATCACAGATATGTCTCCAATGCTCACGTGCAAGGAAGTACAGTAACTGGACCATAGGCCCACAGCTAGGTACATGTATGTAGGTAACATCTTTCCTACAGCAGTATGACATGATAAATTGTCCTGCTGTGGCAAGTGCACAAGCTAGGTGGTTGTTATTTCTTTAAGGATTTGACCCTGATATGCAGGTCAAGCCCATGACTTGTGTAACAGTTGAGGGATTTATTCAGATGTACATGTACATGTATACATGTAGACTTTTTACCAGAGCAAGTACAACTATCAATCACAGAGGTTAGGCCTACAGAAGCCATTTACACTGTCAGCGTATGTTGCAACATGCTTCAATATAAATATTATCACAAAGATTGCAAATTATTAAGTTGTGATAGTAAACTGTTAAACAGTGAACATTAAACAGAGAACATTGTTCTCCTGAGCTCTAGCTGTCTTATGAACAGTTTCTGCATAGACCCTGTACAGCATGCATTACCATAGCTGGAAAGCATTTCAAAATATTAACCCTGCCAGTTAGTTTTAGATATTAATCAGAAGATAATATCATAAAAGCAATATGCCAGCCTATCCTCAACTGATGCACTTTTGTAGCCATAAACCTATATGTACATGTTTGCAATCCGCCTCTCAGAAAGCAATTTGCTTCTGCTCTTCAATAAGCTGCAGACTGCCGAGTTCAACACTGAAGTTTTGAATAAAATGAGTATACCGATATGTTCGTGAATTTGTATGTCCAAGCATACACAGCTAGACTGTTTTTATTGCAAGGATGCATGTTTACACAGTCCTTGTAATTTGGAAATTGCAGGCGTGCAAAAAAAAACAACTCCTGGACATTTCCAGGTGTGCAAATTTTCTAGGAGTGTGACTCTGAAGAAGGAATCAAAGCCTTGGGCCAATCAAGACAGAGTAAAATACGAAGATAAAATTGGGTCAAAATTACATATAAACAATCAACAAAACCAACAAAAAATAGTGCAGCAGTTTCAGATTACACCCGCTTACTTCAAGCAAACTCGAAGAGATTCCCGTATGTCCAATACATGTAAAAAAAATTCAAAGTTTTATGACGGTAATAAAATCATGCCCTTTCCATTAATAGCAGCCTCGAGGAGGACCATGCAGAGCTCCTCTGACTAATAAACCACAAAATCACTCCAATATTCTCCATTAAATTCTTCCAATAAATCTCCCGATTTTCCTGAGGTTTCTTTTGACCAAATCTCTTTCCTGTGAGTTATTTCCATTCATAACACTAAAAATTTAGGTGTCTGCACACAAAGATCTGCTGCGAACCAGGATGGCATGATCTCTCTATGGCTTTCAGGCAATACATGTACGTGATGCATCATGATTGACTGGACTGGTCCTTGTCTCAACTTCAAAGGAATTCGTTGGTTCACTACGCGTAGGGTGCGGGAGCCTGCTTCATGAAAGCTTGTCGACTTCTGAAGATTATTTTGAGCAGATGCGAGTAAAAGTCCAGATTTTTTTAAAGAAAAATGCCAATGTTGTGATTGGAACAACTTACAGGACAGACATCTCCACAAAATACTTGGGATAATCAGGAAATTCATTGGAATCATTTGACTAGGAAGTGGTGTGATCTTGTGGCACTGAATGTGACATGTACAAGCTTGTGAAGCCATGTACAGTCTGGTGTATGTAGTATTATTCATGAAGCAATGCATGCTGCTGCAGCGCTGTGCGACGTGGGTGTGCTGAACGATTGTACATTGACAGAGCTGTCACACAAAACTGTTTTGCCGGGAGAATAAAAATGATTTTGTCATCACTAACTGTTAGGTAGGCGTAATGTTTGATTCTTTCCATTTCATTTTTCGCAAAAATTGCAAAGCATAATTATAAAGTAAACTCCTGCCGAGGTGTGCGGTATGGATGGTTTCAGGCGTGCAATTATTTGCACTTCTCGGGAAGCTTTTAGGCGTGTGATGGTGTGGGAGTGCAATCGCATGCCTTAAAACAAAAGGACTATTTACACCAAAGCCACATAGCGACATCTAGGATGTAAGTAGCCTTTTATTCACACAATTTATGATGCCATCAGGCCCTCTGGTTACACTTGTTGCCAACTTGCCATCCATTATTCATAGTATATAAACATGCATAGGGGCACCCCTACAAGACCTGGGAAGGAGATCAGCCTGGGGCTGCATGCAGAGATATCCAATGTGTACAACAAAATTGAAAAACTACATGTTCAATCAACTCCAGTCTAAGAACTAGATCCATGACTCTACTCTTTTAGGGGGATGGGGTGGGGGAACTTTCCACAGTCACTGATTCTAGTTCCCTTCAGGCAGTGAATGGCACTTACAGAAGATGGGTTAACTCCCGCCCAAATTCAATGATCAAGAATTTCTGGGTAGAATTCAAGTCTATGTGTACAGTGTCAATGTGTATGCTGCTTTTTTTAAGCACAGTGCACTGCGTCAAAAAAGTTTTGTCTGTGAAATTTTATGTAAAATAGATAAATGACACATGGAAATTGACTTCAAGTTAAAAATTCAATTATGTTTGACCCAAGCTTTATATTGCATGCCACTGAAAATATCAGCACATGTACACATACTTAGTTACAGTATGCTCACTTGTTTTCATGTATATCTTTCACTTGTGCAGGTACAGTACATTGTACATACATGTACATGTACATGCATTAGACTAATCCATGAACTTGTTTGAAGTGTGCAAGCAACATATATTGCCTTGTTTGGATATGGTGCACTTATCAAAATATTAAGGCAAAGTTGTTTGGAATGGATTTTCCTATCCTTGAGGTAATTCCAGATTAATAAAGTTGATGGTTTGCTGTAACACACAAGGTTGCAATCCCAAGCCTGACACCATCATCTGGCCAGCACAGACCTCCATAGTGAAAGTGCTGTGCACTTGGGCTGCAGGGGGATGAGCAGTTTACTTATCACTGCACAGATAGCATCAAAGAGAACACCGCAATAATGCCCATCATCATGCACCTGACATGCTGCATGATCATCGTATCCCTTCTGATTAAATCAAGATGCACAACATTAACTTCCAGACTGGTTTATGTAGCCACTCACTGCAATCAAGTCCCAAGTGCTCCCTGGGGAAATCAACAGAAAAGACATCCTTACGTGTGAGTACTTGATGAACCTCAACCCTTATTAGTAACATGTATTATCATACCATCTTGAAATATTATTGGCTCTGTATCATATCTCAAAGGCCGAGTTCAAATGACAGGTAGTGTGTTAATTCTAATGCAGGTTGAGCATAGCTTATTAGATGCAAGTACCATATGCTCCACAAATAACAGCAGGATGTGTTCATAACACAATCAAATTCCAATACAAATAGACCATGTCTATCAAAAAAGCTAATCTCCAGTATAACTTCTGCAAAAGCTGTTTGGAGGGCAATGGACTTCAGATTTTGAGGCTTACCATACATGTACAGTGTACATTCCTCCAGACCTCCACTGGAATAGCAAAATCTTAAGCAAACCAAACTAATAATGTACAAACATGCCAGATTTCTGTGAGACATGTAATATGCATGAACTTCATATCTTTTAAGGCTAAAAAGTGACATTTAAAGGTGACATGTTCTTGCCAATTTTGCCCAACATTATGAACAGCAGTCCGTCACTTATGATTTTTTGCTTTATTTCAAAAGGAGCTTGAAATGATGATTTTGAATGATCAAGTCAGCACATCTGCAAGAATTTTAGAGTTTTCCAAATGTTGAAGGCAATCCTATATTCAGCCTCGACCAAAAGTGTATCAGTATGTGGGTCACATGGTAGATGTCATTTTAAAAGTGGACGACCAAAACTGCCAAAAAAATTGCTCAGTGCTCTTTGGATTGGCCAAGTGTGTGGAGCACTTATTAATTTCTAAATATGTTTTCATGTTTTTCCCAACTTTGATACACTGTCTACTGTTCAAGTGGAAATCTCTGGCCCTTTTTCATAGTCCCAACCATCTCTTTTTTCCACTCTCCCTATGTGAAGAAAACACAAGGACATATGGGTCATTCCATGAAGTTTTGGCACAGTTTGTGACGGCGTTCCTTGTTACATCGGTAACTTTTAGTGCCCTTTATTTTCACATTTCAACAGAATAAGTCATATTATTCAGCAAAAATGAAGCACACCACTACAAGAACCTAGCAAGATTTAGAACAATGTCAATTTAGAATCCACATGCAGGGAAAAAAAATGTTTATTTTCATTGATGTAGCAAGGGACGCCGTCACAAACTGTGCCCGAACTTCGTGGAATGACCCATATATGAATGAAAATGTAAAATCTGTTCTTTTTGACTGATCATCTGAATGTACTCTGACTGCCTACAACAAACAGTGGGTTTCTCTGTTTGTGGAATAATTCAAAACTGCATTCTTTGAGGAAAGTGTGAAAAAAGTCCAGAAAAAAGGAAAACGTACAAGCTTAGGCCTACAGTGGTTATTCAATTGAGCATTTAACAGTTTGCCACAGTGGTAAAGTCTCCATTCATGTGTGTTTTCTGCGCTGCCCCAAGCAACTCAATCAAAGGTTGCAGTGGCCTAAGGTGTACATGCATTTCACCAGTGACACCAGTAGAATAACACCATCCTCTAAATACACCAGAGAAAGCCTTTTTAATTGGCTATTAATCTGTCTTTACTTCCAGTGCTGAATGCAAGACTATCAGTACAGAGTAATCGTGTCACTAATGACAGGCACAAAGGCATCTCTGGCTATACAATACTGACTCCTGCAAATACATAGCTGATGACTGACAGGTGACAGCTTTGAATGAAAACAATCATCAAGGCTATAAACTGGCAGAATTTGTACCTTGCCCTTTGGCTAGAAAGGTACTGGCATCACTTACCAGTATTACCATAGTTAAAGTAAAATTTATGGGTAAGTATTCACATGCTTTTCTTTTAAAAGGGCCTGTCAGATTTACATGTATTTTTCAAACAACATTTTCAACGAGTGCAGATATCCAGAAAATTCCAGAGCACTGTACTATACACAGACTTGTAATTTTTAAAAATCAAGCATCCAAATGTGATCAACCTCAGTGCCAAGACAATTTGGCAAAAAGACGTAACATCAAGAACTCATCAGAGTGTCTTCAGAGTGATATTAGGCCTTTATGTGAACAGATGATGCGAAATGATTCCCCATCTTCCATAGTGATGAGACTGTCACCTGGGATACATTTTCCTTTGGGGCAAATAAATACAATGATCATGTCCCTAGATATAAAAATGGTGCTACTCAGAACACTGCTCTCAAAATCTCAAAAATTTGTTGGCAAAAATCTTAGCAAACCAATTCATTACATTTTTGTACCGGTACCTACAAAACTTTCTTTTCTATGGATACTGCAATTATGCTAATATGTATCATACAAAAACTTACATAAATGTACAGTGTACATATACAATGTACAGTACACGCATTCTCATGTATGTTGTAATACCAGTACGTGTTTGGTGAGATTATGGGGCTTTTTTGTGGACTCTTTTCTTCATTAACGTTTCACTTGTTAAATCATTTTAACCTTTGTTTTACTATTCTTTCCTTGTGTTTTTTTAGGGGGCTGCATGGAAGACAACTTCTTATTTTCAATTTTAAGTGTTTGGAGAATGACCTGATGTGTAAGTGTTTTATGCACAGTGCACAAAAGGTATAATTGCATTCACAGCCAGCCTCGTCAATGAACAACCATTAAGAATGAAACATCACATCAATTATGCTGTCTACATGCACACCGACCCCATGTGATAAATATGCAGCCTGCTAGATGTGGATTCATGGACAGAGGAATGAACACAATACATTAAATGAATCCACTGCAAGGGGAAAAAGAAGCAACAGAATTGGTTCAAACACCGATCAATCAAGTTTCTCTACTACAACAGTATCTTGAAACTTTTCTTTGACAGAGGCCTGTGATCTGCATTTATAGTTATGTGTTTGTACAATATTCAATTACAGAACAAAAAAATTGATAATGAAAGGACACTATCGACCTCTCATAAAATTGATCTTTCATTCACTTTCCCATCAGACTGACAAATTGTGGGTCAGGACACAATTACTGTTTATGGGACCCCCGCAAGTCATTTAAATTTTTGCAAAACAGGTAGTTTTCTAAAATTAAAAATAAAAGACGAAAAACCTGGAAGGTGTATTTCACACAATTTCACTGCATTATGATTGCTTTCCAGATGCAAGGGAGGATCCCAGTTCAATTACATGCAAATAATACAGTGGAACACACGCGACCATGTCATCCCTTTAAATCCCTGTATTTTAACAATCCCTGACCTGCCACCTTCCAGACAATTTCGCAGGTCAAAATATTTTTTTAAATATGCCTCAGTGCTGTGTCATTTAAAAGCATTGCACTTTCTGTCTGAGTGACCTATAGACATGTTCCTTCCCAGCAACAAATGATAACCTTTCTTCCTATCCATCTACAACTTTCTCTTTAGAGATGTTTGGCAACAAATTACCCAGCATGATGCTCTTTTCAAAGCATTTCTGATGTCAAAAATGAATCAATAATTCTATAAAATGAAATGTCGGCTTCTTCAATTATTAACATTAACTGGCACACCCTCATAATGCACACATAATTGTCAGTCCCTGCAAGACATGTTGGTGGAATGAAGGCCACCAAAGTGCATGTATATACATAAAGCAATAAACCTACAAGAAAATAATCATTAAAATGTGCATTGCAAGTAGTGTACATCCTCAGAAGTGTGTTCCCTTAATTGATCATACATACATGTATGTACATGTACACCAACTGTTTTTGTGGATGAAACATATTTTGCATCAGTAAAATAGCGAGTATTGTTACCAGCAGACACTTGCTCAAATCCAATCATACGTGCAACTCAATGACTCACGGATCTCATATTCTTTGCTTTACTGGTTCCATGGTGTTTGTCCAGTGCTAGTCTCTGGCAGAGAGTTCAGGGTAGGCCTACAAAAAGTTTTACTCCCTGTTGAATGCTAGTACCCTACATGGATGAAGAAAGGCAGGTGAGGATACACAGTGTAGTATATGGATAGGGCTTTCGGCCAAATATCAAAACACTCAAACAGCTAGCAGCTGTTTTCAAAATCCATGCCTATCCAGGTGGGGTCAGGACTTAATAGTAACCATTCAATCATGCCAAGCATTGGGCCTGAGGAACCAGAATTCCTTCGGATGTTCTGTAAGTACACTGTTCTTGATCTCAGTATCTATTATCTCAAATCCTCCATAATAACACAGTTGCTAAAAACTGCCTTAAAGTGCAAAGGAAAAGGGCTTCAACTACTTTGATATCTAGGGTTTTGGAGGTACATATAGATTGGCCACCCCTAAAAATGTTTCTGCCAAAATCAACAACAGAAATAAAAGGCAATTTCTTTCCACACCCAACTGGGCCAATTTCGGAAACACACGAGGTCAAATTTTGTGTTTATGTTTGGTTGATGACGGCAATATGGAGAAAGGAACAACAGGCATGCATGAAGCATGCATGCAGATACATGTAACTGGTATCGTTGTGACCCAAATACATTGAAATGAGGAATTTTGATTATGTGCAGAAAATGCACAATATTATGTACATTAATTTCTAAGACACATAAACCTAAAATCTTACTCTCAGCTGGTCAAAAAAATTGTGAAATTTGTTCCGAAATGAAGGAGTATGAGACTTTGTAGGTGGAGAGGAACGTAAATTTGCAGGGCATACCGGTACATGTGGAGGTGCACTCATGTTTTCACATGCAGACTATTCCTATGCCACTGAGAATAACACAGTCAGCGTTGCGGGGGGGGGTGGGAGGTGGGGGTCCCAAACCTGGCGTTGCCCACATCCAATAGCACAGCATGGTACACCGACAACAGCGACACAAAACAAGCAAGGCAGTCAGCGAGGCTTATGTGTCGCTTTTCTAAATTCGAAGTACTTCTGCAAACGCTGGAAATTTGTCTAAGAAGTCTTCCAAAAATCCTTGTTATTTTACTTTTCTGTGGCAACCGGGCAGGTCTAAAATCTACCCTTATTGCATTGTCCGTTGACCATTGATTCCACATGTTATAGCATGTACAGAAATGTAGAGACCGAGTCTCAGCGTACAAGATTCCTGTCCGAAACTACAAACTGCACTGATGGATGGAACAATCAATGTATTGGACAAGAATCATGCAAGAACACAGCATTTTGAGCATGCCTCTACTGAAAGACTTGCATGTGAAGATGCACACTGTTTACAGCCGTATCTCCCCATGATGTTTGGGGTCACCAGCATATCAATAATACATAACAAGTGTTTATAAAATCAGCAAAAAAGGAACTTGCGGAAGCCCATTTTTGGACATTTTTTTATCATAAATGGGAAAACTGTTTGATTAGTTAATGAATGTTAAGTTTGGAAGATGGACTTGCCACCTGTTGTATAAAGGCTATAATTGGGGAAAGGAGGATTTCTCTTCAATACCTCTTAAATGTAACCTACACATACTTGTACTTCCTTCACATCCTAAAGCTTACTAGTGCATGTACATGTAGAGCTGTAGGGAAGCTCCAACATTTGGGTTCAGGTTTGGTTCAGCTTTTATTGGTTTAGACACAGTTCATGTAAATGCAGTTACTGGCAGAGCACATATTATGAAGGCATGGGATGACTACGGTGAGACACAATAGTCTGGGCGTGCCGACGGCGAGAACAAGATGACAAGCACATACGCAAAGCACAAGACCAAGCCTCCTCTAAGAAGAGACAAGAGGAGATACAATGGAATGAAGGTGTCAAAAGATTGCTTGCTACCACATCAAAGCAAGATGATCTACCCTCCCCTAGCTCTGAAGTTGATCTTTTTCGTGGCTGTCTCTCAGCAACTAGATGCGCACCTGTGCTTCAACGCTGTCAACTGCCAGGTCAGCCATGGCGAAAAAGTGCAAAGCCAACCAATCACTGTTTTGCATGCAGTAGCTAGACCAGGCCACTGGCGCAAGAACTGCACCACAGCCTTCTCTGCCTCTCCAAAGACAACCGGTCAATAGTCTGCAGTCATCCATCGAGGTACATGTATCAAGACATACTGAGGACATGCAAGACCAAGACGGGTTTACCAATGATAATGGGTATGAACTCAGCTTAAAAGTGATTATTTTGAGTATGAGCCAGGTCTAGCCCAACCACTTGTCAAAGGTAGATTAAGACGGGCCTATTCATTTTGGAAATCCATTAATGCTTGTCCTTCTGTTTTGGATATCATTTTAACTCAAATAAAGGGGTATAAACTCCCCCACATAGAAGTGCCTCCACCTTGGTTCATGTGGAATAACATATCAGCACTCGATAACACCAGTTTTGTTCGAGAAGCTGTTGCTGAGTTGTTAACCAAAGGAATTATTTTTGAGTGCAGTAATCAACCCAATATTGTTAATCCCTGATCGGTTTCCCGTAAATAGTTCTGGCAAGAAGTGTTTGATATTGGATCTTAGATACGTCAAATTCCTTTGGAATGAAAAAGTTAAATTCGAAGATTGGAACATGACATTGCATATTTTCAAAAAGGTGATTTCATGTTCTCCTTTTACCTTAAATGTAGGTACCATCACATTAACATTTTTACTGAACATATAAAATTCTTGAGTTTTTCTTGAAAAATGGGTATTGTTCAGTTAAATTCTTCTCATTTACAGCATTACCTTTTGGGCTCTCTACTGCCCAAATGCGTTTACTAAATGTTTGAGACCTCTCATACAGCACTGGAGAGAGAAGGGAATCTTCATTGTTGTGTTTCTCGATAACGAATAGGGTAAACAAAGAACCGCTGAGTTGTGTGCCATTGCAGCTGAGTCAAATGGGACCTATTAGAAGCAGGTTTGGTTCCAAATGTAGATAAATCCCACTGGACTCATACCCAATCGGTGGATTGGCTAGGACTAACTTGGAATGGAGAGCAGGGATGGGTTAATTTAAAATCTCTTCTAAAAGAATCCAAAATCTGCAGCTGTATATTTCAGATACCTTAAATAATCTTCCGAAGGTTTTGGCTAGAAGTCTGGCAAAATTGACAGGAAAAATCATTTCACTAGGACAAGTATTTGGTTGTATAAGTCAGCTCAAAACTAGATTCCTCAATATGGAAATAAACAGGAGAATTTATTGGGACAAGATAGACATCAACAGCGATAAAAAGCTCATAGAAGAGATTTTTTTCTAGAAATCGCCGTTGGAATGTAACAAAAACAGGCCTATTGGTCAATATTCACTCCCACAGGTACTGATATACACCGATGCATCTTGCTGTGGTGGTTTACAATTACACGCCAATTGGTAGCAGAGGAAAGGGTTGAGAGCTCCACTTGGAGAAGGCTAAAGGCAGTGAGCCAATCTTTGTGAGCTTTCGCCCCTCAGATTGCAGGTAAAACAGTCAAGTTTTACACAGATAATAAAGGTGTTGTTTCAATCATAGTGAAGGGTAGCATGGTGCCTGAGTTGCAAGTTTGGAGACATTTGAAAATTGTCGGCAGCATTCTATCTCCTTCCACATTCAGTGGATTCCGAGGCTCAATAACTGTAGAGCAGATGACCTGAGTCGTTTGCTTGATTTTGATGATTGGGGAGTATCAAAAACATTTTTGAGTTCCTTTTGATAACATCTGTGGTCCCCATCACGTGGTCTGGTTTGCAGATGGACATAATGCCAAGTTGCCTGTATTTAACTCCAAATACTTTTGTCCAAACACAAGTGGCGTTGATGCCTTTGCTTTTAATTAGAGTTCTGTCAATAACTGGTTAGTTCCTCCTATCTGCTTAATAGGAAATGTTTTGAGCCATCTCAAAGCTTGTAAGGCACTTGGAACATTAGTTATCCCAGTTTGGCCTTCTTCTCCATTTTGGCCCGTTTTTTCAGAACACAGCTCATTTCGCACTCTAGTGTTAGATTCAATGAAATTTTCTGATTCCCAGAGTATTTTCATGCAAGGTCGCTGTCATAATTCTGCTTTTGGCACACATGAATTCATAAGTTTTGTTATGTGCATCAGATTAACAGGAGCTCATTAAAACTGATTCCTACCCCTTACTTTACTTATCAGTATAATTTTCCACATTGGAGTGGAACCCACCCACTTGGCCTTTGGTATCCTTCATAGTGAATGATTGTTTTATTTCAACATTCAAATGTCTGTTATGTACTTGTGCCATGTGGCATATTTTGACATGATCTCTTGTGCACATAGCACATCCCCCTCCGCTACATGGCACTGTTCTGACCGCAGCATGGCACAAGTCTGACTGCCGTATGACAAAGGTCTGACTGCCGTATGACAAAGGCCTGACTGCCGTACGACAAAGGTCTGACTGCCGTACGACAGAGGACTAACTGCCGTATGACAAAGGTCTAACTGCCGTATGACAAAGGTCTGACTGCCGTATGACAAAGGTCTGACTGCCGTACGACAGAGGACTAACTGCCGTATGACAAAGGTCTGACTGCCGTATGACAAAGGTCTGACTGCCGTACGACAAAGGTCTGACTGCCGTACGACAGAGGACTAACTGCCGTATGACAAAGGTCTGACTGCCATATGACAAAGGTCTGACTGCCGTACGACAAAGGTCTGACTGCCGTATGACAAAGGTCTGACTGCCCTATGACAAAGGTCTGACTGCCGTACGACCAAGGTCTGACTGCCGTACGACAGAGGACTAACTGCCGTATGACAGAGGACTAACTGCCGTATGACAAAGGTCTGATTGCCACATGACAAAGGTCTGACTGCCGTATGACAAAGGTTAGATATACAAAAGAAGTACATGTAACCTTGTGGTACCAGATTACAGGTAGCACGCAGTGTATAAAAATATTCCTTTTCACTTTGCATTAGATGATTAGAAGTTACTTCTTTCTAGTTTGTATACATTCTATAATGTATGTATGTTTTACAGATTGTCGTTGGAAGATAAAGCTTAAATGATAAAGCTTTGAGTGACGTCTTATCAGCTTCCAGGGCTCCCAACACAGTTCTTATATACAACAGAGCCTTTGCATTCTGGCAGAACTGGTGTGATGCACATTCATGCTTTTGTATCTTCCAGCTTCAAAAATTCCATCAGTCGGTTTCTTATTCAGTTATATCAATCAGACGCGGCCTTTTCTAGAATAGAAACTGTTTTTTATGCCAAAAAAATGGAAATATGATTCTGGGTTCGAAATTCACGATGGCCCTTTTACTTGCCGTGATGCCCCTCGGAAAATTGCATTGTCCACGGCCACTTTTGCTGTGCCCTATGCACACTTTGGCCGTTGTGCCCTTTCCAGTGAGTTGTCAAAATAATTAACAATAAATTCAGCCCAGCGCTAGCGCTCGCCGGCCGCAACAGTCGGCGAGACCATACCACGAGCGATCGGGCTTGCACAGCCTGCATGGTATATGGCCACATTGCCTTCACTCACGCAAATGCGTATTCACAAAATTTCTCAAGCAGCGAGCTGTTACTATAGATATGCGTACCCCATGCGTTACAGGCCAAGCCACGTGTGCGCTACATGGACTGTCCAGAGGGGGTAGTGTTGACTGTTCGACTTCTTGTAGCAATGAACATCACGCATGTTAGCAAGCACAGACCTGCACCCCTTACGGATTGCTAAGCGCGGTGTCCCATAATGCATTGCTGCATATACCGCTATTGCACACTTTCACATTGATCCGCTGCACGTGCGCAAGCACAAAACCGTACCCTTACGGATACGTGTAGCTAATCGGAGTGTCCCATAATGCACTGTTGCATATACATGTACATGTACCACCAGTGCACTCCGCATTGATCCGCGTCACATATAGTACGTGCTTCAAGGGACGCAGACCAGCCACGTGGAATCGAAGTTCTCCTATCGCTACTGGCCCGCTGTCAGTTTGTACGACATGCGACAATGCCTTGGGAAGAACGTGTTTGAAACGTTCCTTTCAAAAGGAACTCTGCAACTTGGCTACAAAATGCAAGAAATTGGATTTTTTTATGCAAGGGTAAGTGGTGGTGTCACCGAGTGTAGCTCCGAGATCGGTAATGTTGACGGCACCGTGATTTCCCGAAATCTGTGCCGGGTGAAGATGCGGCCACGGCGGCAATGCAGGCTCCAAATATATCTCCCGCCCCACATTGCTGGCAACAAACAAAAGTAAAGGGTAAACGAGAGGTTAGCTGTCTGTTTGCCAACAGAACAGAGGGCTTTTTCGCATTGTTTTGAAATTTTGAACAATTTGTGTATACTGGAAAAGTAAAGGCAAAAAATAGTCAGTGAATATAATTTAAAACAAATGTTCAACAGAGAATGTTTTATCAGTGTAACTTTGGTTTATGTGATATAGTGATGCTATGGGAAAAAATAAAGATTGAAATTTCAAAACAATTTACATGATGACTTCATCATGACGTCACTACTTTGGTAGAATATTTGCCTGATCATCTGCGCTTGGTGTAACTTTTAGACCGATTCAAGTCTGCTAGCTTAAGATATTGCAACTTGAAATCTATGTACAAAGTCTATGGGGAAAATTAAAGATTTAAAAATGCTTAACAAATCATATGATGACGTCATGTGACATCATCAATTTGGAAAATACTTTGCGTGTGGGTCGTCATTGGGTGTAAGTTTGATAATGATTGAGAATTGCTAAGTGACCAAAACTGTGCCTCAAAAACGTGTACAAAGTGAATATGCCGAAAAAAAATCGAAAAATCAATAAAAAATCACTTGATGGCGTCATCATGACGTCATACTTCTATGCATAAGTTCCTTCATTGGTGTAAGTTTAATGACATTCGGAAGTTGTTTAGGCACTAAAGTGGTGGCCAGAAAAAACGTGCACAAATTAAATGGCCTTTTGGGGAGAAGAAGAAGAGGAAGAAAAGGAAGAAAAAGAAAAAAAAATTAGAACAAAAAGAATGCCTTTTTCGCACAGTTGCGAAAAAGCCAAAAAAAAGTAAAAGGGCAGCAGAACTTGATAACCCTTAACCCTTATTGCTCATGTTTTCATGTCAGGGTGGGAAGCATAAGGGGATGGCAGGGTTCTTAGATACAGTGTAGATTATTCAGCTGGTAACTTGAAAGTCTAAAAGTCAACAAAAGGGATGTGCACACATTTTTAAGTGTTATGAAAAATTTTTAATTAATTTGACGATCATTTATGTGCAACTCATGCCCTGTTCATGCCCTGTTCATAGAGTATAACAATTCCTGGAGTTAGGTTTCGGTCAACTTTTTTCCACAATAAAGCAAAAGAATGCACTTTAGAGGTTGCACAGATTGTGTTTTGACAAATTTGCCTTTGGGCCCTTATCAATTTTCGACAATGGCCTCTGTGCCCTTTTAAGTGGCCTTTATGCCCCTGGAAATTTTGACTTCTCCAAGGCCAAAATGGCCTAGGCCCCTAAAAAACGAATTTCGAACCCTGATGATTGTATACCAGATGTTCCAAATCTATGTGACAGTTCTTTCTTATGCACTGTTGTTCTGGGCGTCACAAGCTTCTTGCCAAACCCGTAACAAAGAAGGATCCTATTATGCCAGAAATTCTTAAAACCACTGTTGCTAAATATGGTTCTCCTAGTATTCTCTCAGATATCACACTGTGTATTACGTAAAAATTTATCCCTCCCATGTTAATATTTTTATATGCAAGAGTAAAACTGATGTATTCAGACAAGATGTATGGATCTTCATAGGTGCTACTTATAACCCCACATGGTCCATCACCATGTTACCCCATAGGTACATACATTTCGAACTAGCTGAATTAAATGACAATATGGACGAAGGGTTTTTTAATTTACCACTGCAATTTCTTCAGTCACATAATGTACCGAGGCATGGTCAGCTGTCGTATTCCAGGTGTTTGGAGCTGCTGAAGAATGCTCTTAGTTCAGTTGGCTTAGATCCAAAGTGCTTTGGGCTGCATGGAAGCATGGGTGCTGGCAGTCAGAGACTGCAAAGGACTCGTATAAGGAAGATTCAGGCCGAAGTAGGTTAAAAGTGTCAACTAATTTGGGCATTTAATTATGGTCAGGCGACAGTTTTTTATAACTTTGTATTTCGTTTTGTACTACATTAACAAACAGTAAAGAAATAGACTTGTGCAAATTCATTTACGTCCTTTACTGGCCCGTTCTTTGGATTCCTTAATAGGGAGGGGACAATTGTTCTCTCCCCGATTGGCCTCAAGGTAGGTGCTCCCCAAATAAAGGTGTGTATTTAACATGTTCTTTGTTGCAGGTGCAACTTTCTTTTTTTTCCCGAATTTTCAAATGTGTTTTTCCAATTTACTTTCCAAAATTATTATTGGTCGAGTAACCAGAAGCAGAACTAGTTTTGTGGCCTTAAAAAGTGTGTTTACATGTAAATCCAGCAAGGCTGGCCAATCAATTGTTTTGGATAGAGAAATTCCACTGATGCAAATGGGCATGCATGTGTGGTGGGCCTGATTGATTTCATTACATGTACTCAACTTGGGGCCACAAATGTTCACGAGGGCTAGTGTATGTAGTGCACTTCCCCACCGGCCCAGCGGGGTACCGTACCAAGAGACTGAAGTTAATTTGACCCCTGTGATGCCATTCAGGGAAGACACTGTTCAGTTTCACTGTTCTGGTATGCAAATTGTGAACCAAAAAGTTGCTCATTGAAAGCTTTTCTGAGAAAGAGTTACTCATTTTTTACACAATAATAAATCACCAAAGAAAACAAAATTACACCATCAAAACTTGCAGCACTTTTTTGTGCACAAATCAATGCAACATTGAGGTTTAGTTCCCAGGATGACATCACACTTCTACTCATGGATATGGAAATTTGTGTTAGCAGAAAAACTAAAAAGGCACCAAAGAACTTGTACATGTTCAAATGGCAAAACAATTATTTGAATTTAGGCTAACTAAAACTAACTAAAACACAAAACTACATGTACATTTTCATGGGCAAATGTAATATAAATTGCACTACAAAGACCCTGAAATGTACATTGTACATGCAGAAGGTGGCATACATATGGTAAATGTACGTTTTGTTATGTCTGATCATTTTTTAAGTTGTAAAAAGTCAACAGGATCATTTGCATTCCTGAGAATTTCTATTCCATGAGATTTTTCTAATTTTCATTTTCAATTTAATTTATTCAATCAACTATTCAATTATTCAGTGGATACTTTACTTTCTCAGAAAATAATAAAAGAAATCTGTATAATTTTTTTAGAACAAAATGTGTGATATTGTTGACCATTCTGTTAGTGTTTCCTGTCCTTTAAGTCCATTTTAAAAGATAAATTGCAATTCATAAGAAACACAAAAAAATTACAGGAGTGTTTAGGCCACACAGCTACATGTAACTCCTGGTGAATTGCACTACTGCAAGCAATTTGTCACAGTGGTTCATTTCATAGTTGATTTAGCACTCAGTTCCAATGTATAAGTCTAAATTCCACATTAAGCAACCAAACTCATCACAATCACCGGTGAAGTGTAATGCTTATTTTCTGCCTGGTGAAAATGCTAGTTCTGCACTTCTATTTTATTAGGAAATCATCCTGTATTCATGACTGATTAGCAACGATTATGGCGTAACGAATTCTGGCTTAAAATACTGTAGAAGCTTAAAAGAATCCACATTTCCCCGTTCCCGTCCAGTTTGTGAATTTTGTGAAGGGGCAAGGCAGGCAGTCCTTACACATGTGTAGAAAGAAACTTTACTTCCAATGGACAGCCAGTAATTTGGGGGGACTTCAGGAAAACTTGTAACTGTGTTACTTTCATCATGTGCTTCATGTTACAACATCAATTGAACTGGTGGACCAAAGTTACCTGTTGCCAATTTTCTCCCACAAAAATGATACCAAAACGCACAAGCTCTAACTTGTGTTGGGGAATGACAAATTTTATCACTTCACTTTGATGGATTGCTTCCAACAGCATACATGTATGTTTCCAATGTGTGATTGTCCAGAAAGAAGCATTCCAGAACAGTGTACAAATGAAAGGTTTTCACACAGACATGTTTTTCTTATACATGTAGATGTATAAAGTATTTGCTGGTCCTGTCTATTGTTTGCATCAAGTTTGGGCTAGTAATGTGCAAGAGCACCAAATGACGCAACAATGCTAGACCGTCAGGAAGAACAAGAATGAATGCCACCACTGAGGATCGACAAGTCTTCTACTGAAGTTGGAATTTTCTGCATTTATAAGACTAGCAATGGATTTACATATATGCACACAAACAGGACCTTCAAATGTGCATTTTTCTTGGTCTCACATAATAACAATGAAAACAGATCTGACTGGGGAATAATGCATAACAAGTACAGATACAAAATGCCAACCATGAAGGTGAAAAGTGGTCTCTTCCCGAGTATCCAGACGAACACAGTCAGCGAGCCACAATGTTTGAAAATCCCCACCCTAATTTATTTGAATCCTCTAAAGGGGAAAACCACTGACACTATGCACATGTATATTCACTGCAAAAACAGGCACACTATTCTGTTGATCAGGGCATCTGCAGGTATTAGTTTACCGGTATTTGTGTCTCATGCATGTCCTTCAACACAGGAAAGAACCTTTATTTGACCATGCATAAAATCCATTACCCTTTAATGGCCGTTTAAGTGTTTGTATTTGATCAGACATTGTATGCACATGTATAATACACTCTCATTGTGAAAAAGCAGCCACAGAATGAGGAAATTATCTCTTCCATTGATTATTCCTGAAATTAGGCCAGCGCTATAAGCCAAACACTGAGGCATTAACCCACATACATCGGCAAGTCACTCGGAGCTCATCTCAAGGAAATCATGCAAGAATGTGGCCAGGCATGAGCATGACATTTGCCGACATTCTTTGGGCATTGGCGCCGGGCCGGTAATTTCACCGTCTGATGGGGCGCACCTGGAAAACATGCACAACAGTCACAGTCTACTGGTTGGTCACTGTGCACCAAAGGTGATGGGATGTTTTCAGGACAGGAGATGTCTGGTACTGGTACATGAGAATATGTCATGTGAAAACAATACGGTTCTGGTGATAACAATGTGATTAATGATGCAAACTCACAATGCACAACATCCTATCTTCGTGCATGTATATCAGTAGGCCTACATGTAATGTGCAGTGCACTGATATCTGATGACTTCTTATACAAAATAAAATGAGATTGAAAAATACAGCTTATGCAAAGTAAACGTTATACGTATGATTTGTAGGCCTACCATGTACATGTACAATCCAAACAGAGCGAACCGTGATTATCAAATTTCCACCCCCCCCCCAAAAATCAATTTGAAACCTTCAAGACAGAAAAACGATACCCCTTTTAACAGAGTACTGAGTGCTGTGTATCATATTTCCTTAAAAATAATGCCATTACTTCTCGTACAGTTTTGTTTTATGAGTTTTGCTTGTTACTCGTACATACATGTACTATGGTACAGGTATTAAAAACAATTTATGTCTTTTAATACATATATACCACTAGCTTCTGTGTACTAAAAATAAAACTGTGTACTGTGAACGTACACATGTAATGGAAAAAGAACCATGGATGACTGGAATATTATGTCAGTATAAAGTACATGTATCTGGATGAGAACAATAGTTTTCAATATACCGTTATTGTCAACTTCAATTAAATTTCCAAGTTCCTGGTAGATCACAAAAATGAAAAGTCACAATTTTAACCAGTGAACAGTGTGTGGCATTTCTATATGATCATGCATTGTCACATTCACCTGTTATCGCACATACCAGTATCAGTCACACATGTCCTTCAAAATATGGTACATATACGATATTTTGAAAAGTCAGATGCTAAATAAGAAAAGAATTTGATTTGGTTATCAAAATAAATTTTGTTTAGATTAAATTGTCAGCATGATATAACTAATAATAAGAATATTTGATGCTTAACACAAATTACACTGAACCATATCACTATAATTTTGTCATGAATATGAAATTTCCTCCCCCCAGAAAAAAAAACTACAATCAAATACCTGCACGTTTAAATCTTTGCAATATTGATATATTGACTGTATTGTTTTCAAATTGGTAATTTCTCTTCTCAACCTGCTTTATCAAACAATATATACTGTATTCAAGGACTGGGTAGAATGAAGGAAACATTAGCTGCTCTGGTACTCCCATTATTTTATATTTAGCATTTGATAACTATCCACCCTGAGTTGACATGCACCCTCATTGGCAAAGAGAACAGGCTGGTGGGAAGTTTTTTAACCAAGCTTTCATGCTCGGGTCTGGTGTACATGTGAATGCTGTACATTCACACATTTAAACGGCCTGCGTACTCATTGCATCCTGCACCAAGCACTCAAAAATGTGTGTGCATGTGATGGTTCTCACCAAAAGACTGATTATGTAAAAGCATGCCTACTGTCGTTCCTGCTTGGAGTGGATACTGCATTACACATGCAATTTTCAAGAACAGCATAACATGCTCAGACTTTAGCGCAGCAGTTGGTGTACATACCAGTATGTACATTTACATCTAGTAGTCTTCATATGCTCTAGATCAATGTACATGTACATGTACATACATGTGCATTTCATCTACCAGTTCATGCATGTACATGTGCTAGTGCATGTACATGCTTGGGCATCTACCTGTGTACAACATTTACCACTACTGTTGTGTCTAATACAGAACGTACACAATGATAGTAATACACGCACCCAATTGCAGATCTTGTTGGATTACAGAAATATGCATTCATAAAAAAAAATGGCTTCATTTGAAAGAGATACTGTATATGTGGGGGATAAACAAGTGGCCTCACCCATACACAGTGGTCTCTGAGTCCCTTAATATCATTTACAGGTATGCCACACATGTACCAGTACTGCTACAGGCGTGTATCATGTTAAGAGCCGCATAAGGAATGAATTTTATAACAGAGAGTGATTTGAACATGGTTTGCCATGTTGACACCTCAGGTATAAAATGGCTATGGGTTTGCAGAGGAATATCAAAATCAGTACCGAGACATGTACATCCAATGATGCTCAAAAAACCCCTACAAAATGCCAGGATTTCACTCTGAACATACATGTACATGTACATGTATATGTACAGTGTACATGTACATGTACTGTACTCAAGTGTTCCACTTAATGCCTAGCAGTAGCATTGTGCTCACTTGTACAATGCACTCCAAATATTTGTAGCATGAAATTTCATATGAAGAGGTACATACAGTACATTTGAATAGCATGTGCTTCACATGATAATTTACACACATTCTCCACTGTTGGTGTGTGGACTGATCCCCACTTACATGAATCATAATAGTCACCATAGAAGGAGCACTCTACTCCACAATGTACTGATATGTGATTTGATAGGTAATTGATTTGATAAAGTAAAATGATAGTTTAAAAAATTTGCACTGTTGGAGCAAAAATTATCCATTGCAATACACTACCTCAAACCTGTTACCAAACAACCAAAAAATCCAGAGAATTCCCTTTAAAGCTTCATTTGTTGATTTAGTGTACTTATTATAGTCGAGTAGGTAATGAGATCATAATGAGATCAGGTGACTATCGTGACTGTAAGATTATCTCCCCCGAGAGACTGACAAACATTACTCTAGGTGAACTGTATGTACATGTACCAGTACAATGTAATATTGCTTTAAAACATGGGGGCCTTGCAAATATATAGCACTGATTTGGGCAGGTTATACAGCTGTGCACGCATTAAGTTATTGCTTATTGTCTGACACAGTTTTGTACCAAAACACACATGTACATGTATATACACAGCCACATTATATTTTTTCCTCCTGAAATGACAGTGACGTATAATTTGCTGTTGGGAAGATCAACTTTCCCGCCACATCTAAACAAGCATCTTTGAATAATCCCTTTCAATTTTCAAAATCAACTCCAGATTGGTGCAAGGTGTCCCAACTAATGAATGAGCAATGATGCACGCAGGTGCCCCAACAGGAAGAGCTGCCAATTCAATTAATGTTCATTCCAGACTTGGCCCACATTCTCACAAAGCAGAGCATTACATGCCCAGATTATTTCCACAAATATTTACCTCAGCCATTTTACACTGCCACAGACTCTCTTAATAATTAGGTCATAGATTCCTTTTAAGAGACAATCCCGAGCTGTGCGCAAGGAGCCATGCCTGTGTCCCCCCCCCTCAAGGCATTCCTATGCTGGCTATAATCACCCGGTATGCCATCTGCATCACGGAAGCTCCTGACTCCCATTTCAACAGGAGCTGCTGTAGTTTCAGAGTGATGTGGGAGCTGATTAAATTTTGGAATACCGGTAGTCTGGGTGAGAGAAACAGCAGGGGAAAAGAGAAAACTGGCGAGGGGGATGGAGGCACGACTAACACAGGCTTGGCACAAAAGCCCGAAGCAATCTTCCAGACAACTTTCCCTGAAATCCAATTACATGTAATAGTCCAATCAGTCTTGGCAATATCCGATCTTAATTAGTGCAACTTGCTTGCTAGCGCAAACTGAGCCAATGTCATGTGCTACATTGTACATACAACATGTGACCCATTTATCAAGTGAGTACCTACACGTATGTCAAGTTTATTGTCACAAAGAGAGACACCATCCTGGCTATAAGTGTAACTTTAAAAGTCTTACTATTTACAGTGCAAACTAACCTAACATGAAAGAGTCAAGACCGATGCAATGAGACTAACATGTATGTAATCGAGTCTGTCCACACTGATGCATACAGGGTTCTCCCCAGGATTTTCAAAACTGTGGGGGTTTGCAATTGTGGTTTATCAACATTTTGGGAAGCCCTGGTGTGGGGTTCAGGGCCCACCCAAGGGCCCCGAAAATTTTTGGACTTTAGATGCTCTCAGCTGCATTTTAGAGTATTTCCTGGGCTTTTCAAGTACCTTTCTCATGAAAAAACAATGGGGGATTCAATGATTTTTTTAAAATTTTGGATATCAATATTTTAACAAATGACCAGTTTTCCTTTCTGGACTACTAATTATAGGCACAAAAGGAGTCATTTCAAGTTTCAGACATGCAACAACATGTAGTGGCTGTGTTAATCAATGATTTAAACACCCGTTTATTCAGCTTTAATTTAAATACATGCTTCAACCTTTGGTTTTTGCTGATCACACCTTAAACCATGAGCTCCATTCAGTTGTAAGGCAAAAAGATTACCTTAAAGGAATAAACAAATGTCATAAAAAAATATAAAACTATTTGGTCTTTAGGCTTATATAAATAAAACTTTAACAAAATAGAAAAACTAAACAACAAGGCCTTTCTTGCACATCGGCAAGAAAGAATACCCGCTGCAGGTGGCTACTTTGTCTGCATTTGGGTTTCCCTCAGCACGGACTGCAGATGTTATTGGCTCAAATAAAAGGAGCCCATCTTTGATTGAGTTTCTGCCATTATGCGCGAGACAAAACATGGTGAGATGGCAACAAGAAATATCATCCCTGTCATACATGTAGATGCCATTAATACTGTTACAGAGGGCTACGGCTGCCCCCATGAAAAAAAAAACGTGTGTGGGGTCCATGTTGTAAGTTCTGCAAATGCTGTAGTATAAAATTGTAACCTTCATAAATGCGCTTCTGTAATTTCCTAGACCCTACTCAAGCTATCGTTACTTTTCTGTGGTAACAATCACTATCAGTATCACGGAAGAAATATTTGACAGAAACAAAAGGCAAAATTTTACAGTTGGAAATTTGCATTACATGTCACACATACATGTACGTATCTTTTAGTGTGGACAGACCCAGTTATAAGTGATCACCAGTCCATGCACATTACTAGTAGACCCTTCAAGGTGATTGGTCTCAATTTTGTTTTTCAGTGTCAGTCCTCCAAATGCTGGCAAAGTACAACCAGAAGGAGAGTCCAATTTAAATGACAAGATATACATGTAGGGGTAGCTCTCAAGACATTTGTTACCATTTCTTATTTCAGGCCACTTTTTCAATTACCGGTATAGAATTTAAAGTCAAATTTGCTCTGCATTGAGGAAATTACACAACTGAGCCAATGAATTTGTTTTCCCCAAGCCTTTCATCTAGAAACATGAGTGGCACAACTGTGCAAGGTGTGCACATTTTGTTTCTCATAAGAGAGGGGAAAAAGGAAAAAAAGGGGAACATTCCGCTCGCCGGGGAATGGCACGCCATTGTTTATTTGGTTTAAAACTGAATCCAATTGATTCCCCTCCTTTCCCGTCACCAGCCTCTAAATGAGTGTTTGTCCAGGCCCACTGTCAAAACAGGCTGGCTGCTCCGCGACTTTTATGAGAATCTGCTCAAGTGACAGGCCCCTAATGCACCAAGTTCTTGGTCATGACTTTGGCATGGCCATGTGCAAAAAAGAGGCCAGTCACACGACGTACGGTACCGGTACAGGTGTACAGCAAGGGAACTAATAAAAAGAAAATCGATGACATGTGCACATCATCTGCTTTGAAAGGGAAAATTGCAGAAGGAATAAGATTCTCCCATTTCTGAAGTGGGCCTCAGTGACATCAACAATTTCTCAAAAAGTTGCAACCCTACAAACTTCCCCCACTACGTGCAATGATTATGCTGCACAGTACATGTACATACTGGTATGTTAAAGATTTTATTAAATAAAAGTTATAGTTTGGAACTAAATTCATGGAATTAATTAAAGACCGAATTATATTCTCAACAATCTTAAAATGAATACACTGTGAATACTTTATTCATCAGTGTATAGGTCAACATAAAAGACATTTTGTACTACAACAATAATGTGCAATGAGAATGCAGATAATGGACCAAGCCAAAGGGCTTATTGGTGCCAGACCCCTCATCACTTTAAACATACCAGTATGATACCAGGATTTGTTTAAGGCCCTTTATTGTGCATTTTATTCCCATTCATATATCATCTTCATATAAAAAAAGGTAAAACCAAGTTGAAAATTTGTATCTTCCAACGATTTAGTTTAGCAATATTTTGTGACACACTCATCTAACTGTAGCTGTGATCCTATAACATCTACTAATACTCGTATCGAAAGTGGGCACTTGGCAGATACATGTACTATTTGGTTCAGTGGTGCCGCTGTTAAGTGATAATCTACAAAATTCAGACTCACTGGTAGTATTGCGCATGCCCACATAATGAGAATTAGAGTCAATAAAATAGGAGCCAAAATTTAATATGAAACCAGAGAAGTGTTTAAATCCAGCAACATGTTATAGTCTTATCAGCAATTTAAATCTGCCCATCCGATTGGCATTCAACATTTGGGTACACTGACTGAGGTACCGGTACGTATGAAAAAGTTTTTAAAATGCATGCAAAGAAGTACCGGTACATGTATATCAGAAAATACTCTTCTTATCTCAATACACAATTCACATCCCATCAAGTTATTACAGGTATACACTGTTCATGTATGATACATACCAATATTACATACATATTCGCGTACATGTCCATGTACCGGTTTAGACTACACCATATAAATGTGTGGGAAACTGACAATCGTTTAAAGATGTACATGAAATAAACAAAATAAAATTTGCTCTATTTTGAATAATACCCAGCATGTTATGCTAAAAAATATGTAGTCCAATTTTTACCAGTGGTTTCATAGCATAGGAAATGCTGCCATTCAACTTGATACCAATGACGCACCAGTTTATATGTTCAGCAGCATCCAGAGCTATGCACAACCCATCCACTCAGGAGCCTTTCATACTGGAACAGAAGGAAAGATAATTGCCTACAAATCCAGTTGACCGAAAACAAATCCGTCATGGTTGGCCTCAGCAAGCCAGCCACTGCGTGATCCTGTTTGTGAAATTAAACACTGCCAGCCTCTGGTCTACATTTCTGTGGGGACCCTGATCCAGTTATTGCAAGCATCTCTTGTGGACCAGTAATCCTATCATCAGCACTGCACATTATGGTGACGACTGAAACAGGAAACTAAAGATGCTCTGTGAGAAATGCTGCAGAATATCAGCATTTTGGAGACAAGTTTCACATGTTCACAAGAATTCACATCATTCTTTAATAATTTCAATTTGCTTTTTGTTGTTTTCTTTTTTCCTTTACATCATGATACTTGTACATGTATGAATGAATGCATGTTAAGAATTTTGATGTTTTTTTTTTCTTCTTTTTTTCTCCATACATCACACATGTGCATTATGTACATGTATGTATGATTTCACTAGTTCTATGTTTTGGGGTAACATACAGTACATGTACATACATGTACATGTAAAAACCATCAAAGCTCAAAGCTAATTGAAAAAAATGGAAAATGCCACCGTGATCGTTATTATTCCTTTGAAAAGTCCATGCCAATAAAAGTGTAAAATGTCAGGGAAATTAAATATATTTGATCCTCCCTAGTCTCATCAAAGATGCAAAGGTATAATATCTCTCTTGCACCTACTAGTATGCCACCTCAGTTGTCAAAAGTGATTCATGAATTTTTCCCTTCATTTACTTTTTGCAATCAGCCAACAGGCAGTTTATGTGACATTGGAAAAGATTAAACCAATAAAAAAAAAAATGAGCCTCAACTGCACATTTATCTACATGTAGCCCCACTAGGGCTTACTAGAGAGTATATTGGCCTGCAGTTTTAACGCTAAAAGATCAAACACTTGGTCTTGACATACATTTACATGTACGACCCAGATGATAATATAAAGGGACATAAGGCACCATGTCCAGTTTCCTCATGGGGATGGTTCATTTACTAGTCCTACTTTAGTTAGTAGATTATGAAAGTCCAGTATTCATAGTAATAGATGTACATTTACTTTACCACCTTACATGTAAATGTATGTACCGACACCGGTAACATTTCAAAGTGGTACACTTCAAAGTTTCTGGAAACAAAGCTGCATGATTAAATCACATACAGATTACAATCACATGACAGCTAAACAGCTCACAATGAGTAAAATAATGTGACCTGTCACGACAACATGAGAGTAAAGTCACATCGCACTCTTTCCTAGTTTGAGGGTTCAAAGTCATATTGAAGTGGAGGTCAATTTGGGGGGTTTGTAATATTTGGAAAGAGTACCCCGTCTCCTATTTAATTCCACATATTTCACAGAATCACATATTTAAAAATGTCATTTTCTCAGCAATTCTGACAATAGCATTATTCGTGCCTGGTCTAAAATGGTGAAACAATGTCAGGAACAAAGACACAAAGCTGCCAGAATAATGCCGCTTTGTTACTTTATACTTTTACCCTAAGTTTTGCATGTACATATTGGAAAGCACTTTTTCTGCTGAATTAAAAAATACCAATGTCTCAGTTTTTGAAAATTCTGATTTTCAGCTCATTTTGTGGTGACAGGTCAAATTTAATCCTCTTTTGAATATTTCATAAACCTGATAGAGAATCTTAAATGTACATGTAGAGGAAGACTAGTCCCCGATCAGGGACCACAGATCAAAAATGCTCCATCACTATAGAAAACATTGCTCTCTGTAGGTTGAACCTACAGAGGGCAATGCGTACTATAGTGATGGAGCATTTTATATCAACCTGGTTAATATGAACAGATCACTGGCTTCCACTCACACTGACAACAATCACGCTCAGCGTCAGACAGTCTTAACAAATGCGTAATAAAGCAGAGGCACAATCACGAATCAACTTGCTGGTAAACTACTGTAGAAGCCAGTGCAACTGCAGCAAAACCAGGACAATATGGTCCAACTTGTCTAACAGCCATGTTTAACCACTTGCTGCCGGGTGGTTTGAAAGTTTTCAAAATTCTTCAAAAATTCATCATTTCAATTAATGGACGTTTACACCCACACGAATTACTGCCTGGTGGCCACTCTAGTCTGACAGACAAAATCTATTGACGCCCGAGTATTTCAGCCAGGCCTGCTACCTTGTAAAAAGAGCCCAGATTGTGCGGTGTTACATAATAGTCTCTTGTTCATGAACCTGGCACAGTGCGCTGCTGACCCCTTTTCAATAGGGGCCATATTAGCATGCAGCAGTGCTGTGTGGCTCATCGCTGCGGTGGTGGTATACTGTTTCAAAACAAGGCTGGAGTATCTCCGAGTACGATCTTTTGTTACAAGGCCCAGTTCCGTTTGTCCGATTTCGGAGACCCCAGCCATGCGTATAAACACACGGTGTACGAAACCGGGCTCCCCGGCAGGAAGCAGGTAGTACATGTATCAGCACATGTACATAGGCATACAGTATACACACAGTTAGAAGCATCTGAATTTAAAATTGTTGAATATTCTCATACTGATTCTCCTGTATGGTATTCCATTCACAGAACTGTGGGAGGCAAAACGCTACCAACAAAAGGGAAGGACATCAAGGCAGATTGTGTGGAAGCAATCTACCGGTGCACACACAAATGACATTAAATCTAACATATGCCACTCATTAACAATCCATGCCCATGCCATGCACAACCGTAATGTTCTCTCTATCCTAAAGGTACATGTACATAAACACCTTTCGCAATTTGCTGTTTGTTTGATATGAGGAAATCCATAACCATGCACGCACTGTTTGTGTTTTTGCTATGATTACAACCAAATTCTTTAAATTCCTCTATTTGGTTTCATATTCTTCAATACTCAGTTACATAATTTCCAGTTTCAATGTTCTTTTTGAAACAAGGTTACTATTTCTAATACTTCTACAAGCTTACTGAAACTTTCAATGTCTGTATCTCCTTCGCCTGGTATACAAATTCCAAGAGAATATGGGTGATTCACAAGAGTGCCCCTCCAAGAGTTTGCAACATGTTGGCAAATCACAATGCGCGAAATCTGTCGACCCTTTCCAAATGCACACTAGGAAGACAGATTTTGAGCATTATGATTGGTCAGTTGGTTGCAAACTCTTCAAGGCACACTATTGTGAAACGCCATATTGAAACATTCTGAAGTTATCGGCTGAATGATTGGTCTCAGGATTTATTTCAAACAAAGCAATACCACAACAGTGTCTGTATGGGGAGTATGCAAACACTGCCGGCATTTGTAACAAGTCCCTGTTTCCATTTCTGATTTGTAAACCCCATAGAATGGTTGGCATGGTTGTGAGATATCCCCAGCAAAAGTATCTTATGTGCAAATTGACATCTGTGACTTTCTGTGACTTATTTTTCCCTCAAAACTGTTGGATCCCACACATCTGGTTCCATCACTGATTGTGACCTTGTATAATCAAATAGCACCTACGATATCCATCATGCTGCAAATTTGATTCAATTGCAAATGCGTTTAACCCTAACCCTCCTCAATCCTTCACCTGTTGGAGGACTGAGGAGGGTTAGTTAATGTACGTATGTTGTAAGTCCTTCAATACCACCGAAATCAAAATAACCCTCCCTCCATGCACATGTGATGGAACTGTCCCTCAACAGTGTCCAAGTTGCATACATCTTGCTTTCACAGACATGTACATGTACACGAATACTGAATAACAAGCAAAACATGCAGGTGTAATTTGTGACCAATCACTAGACTCAGAGAATTGATCAGGTAAATGGTTGTGTGCATGTCTGGGCTACTACGAGAAAGAGAAACTTGGCTGGGAGTGAAGACATTGTGTCATCTCTGTAATGTGCACTGTGTGGCATTTTCCCACTCTCTAACCTGTCTAATTTCATTTGCAGTGTTAATTTTGAATCATATACATACATAATAACATCACTTGTAGGTGACACTGCTAATCAGAAAATGCTACGAAGCACATACATGTACATTAATACATGTAAATGTTCACAGGTGTCCATGTACACGTATCTGACGTAAATCAGAAATATGAACACAGAAATGGGCCCTGAGTATGAAAAAATGACATCCTGGACAGCTGAAGAAATCAAGGGATAGTTTTCCAATTCCAGGTTATTCAAAGTGGACTTAGAATGTGCAACGTAAGGAACCACTGTTTTGTAAATTTAACCTGAAAAAGTCCCACGTGGTGAACAAGGCTTTAGTATGGACACTGCCATCAGCATCTCTTCTGCTCAGAGCATTCCCAGACATAAACCCATCATCAGCAGCCTGGGTTAAACTAAACAGACCTTTCTCTGAGACCACTGAGAGAAACAGCAACTACAAGATGATAAAGGATCCCACTGCAGATGGCCCAGCTTCTATGCTGCATTCAACTGCTTTCTCAGAAAAATGAACTCCCTTGTTTAGGTCTGGTGAGTGACTCCATCAAGTACCTCGTTTTGTCTACTACTGCAGAGAACTGCCAATGGCTTTGTGCCATTCCAGGCACTGTGTTGGAATGGAATTCCCTTGAAAGTGCTTTAGGAGGTGAAGTAACAGCCGGATAAGCTGGATTTCACAAGAAATTAGTCAACTGTTGCCATGCACAGGAAGCATGCCTGTAAATGGTTTTACATGAATGGGACTTAAAGTAAATCCTGAAATACTCCCGAAACATGCAGCTTCAGCAGTTTCAGCAGTACACATACAGTGCCAGATGTTTTGGGGAGGAATTCGGAAGTAGAATTTTTTCAATCTCTTTTCAAAGCAAATTCATGTCAATGTCTCAAACAAAAGACCCCACTGCAGTGAGGTGAAAATTTTGGAGTCCTTTTAATACCTTGAAGAATAAAACATTAAATCCAAGTGCTTCATAATATGCATCCCTTATCTTGCGTCAAAAGTCTGGAGATCTCTCTTTTTCATGAGACCTGATGCAAACACTTTGTTAAAAATGATTAACATGTAGTTGGTATAATGTATGCTTCCTGCAGCCATTGTAAGGAGCCATTCAATTATTTTAGTTTTAACTTTCAAATTTTTTTTGAAAGTTTTTTGACCCCCCACCCACACCCACTTTCAATTTTCCTTCAGTATTATACACAGACCATACATGATGGCGGCCATGTTTAATGTCACACCACAATCCCACATACATGTACAAATTCCTGTTACAATGTTCCCTGATATAACGTTCTTCTCTTTTTCTCATGCCAGGCTATTCTCCCATTGATTGTGTACATTTAACTTTCTTAACAGTGCTCTTGTTTACAGCCTTTTCAAGTCCAAGTATCACCTCCCTGATAAAAACATGCAAATTATTGCAGGGCAGGAACTTCGTTCTGGAAAGGGCAAGGCAATTTTCTCATTTGCAAAGGGCACTTGTATTTGAAAATTAACTTGTCTATGGGGCACTTCAATGAGCATTGAGGCACAGACCGGGGGCATCATCAAGGCCCTTGCCTCTGATGCCTCACTGAAGTTCCTGCCGTTATTGACGTGACATTTTTTTGTATTATGCAGCAGTGCATCAGCTGAAAGTGGCTACCTTCATGGACCAGCCATAGCTCCGTGGGTCAAGCGTTGGTCCAACAGAAATCAGGGTTCACTGGACGGCTGAAAAAACGTGCAATGAGACTTCAACATGGAAACATGAAATCTGAAAAATACCTATGAACCGGTATGAAGAGCGATTTAATTTTGTGACCTAACTCACATATAGTTCTGAAGTTTTTTATCGTTTCATGTTATCAGGCTGTGGAGGTTTCGAATGTATTATGTTGTCACAGGGGTCACTGGCTCCCAGCCATTTCATGTCATTCTTGCTTTTTCTAGTGGTAGGAACCAGTTTACCATGAATGCTTCACCTAGTGTGCTTCCACCACACAACTTGAGTAGTGCAAGTTGCTTCACATTTGCGGGAAAGCCTGTAGAGTTTGCAAAGTACCAATTATGACGGCCATTTTATACATGTGTTTGACACTATACACCCTCATCTACACATACATGTACACAAGTATTTATGGAAAGATTCAAGTTAGATGGCACGTACATGTGTTCACTGTCGGATTATGTTTTACGGTGCAAGTGCACATGTGCATGGATTTTACCTGGTTACATTGGTTTCAGCACTGCTCAGATAACGTAAAATAAGCTCGATACCTACATGTAGTTATTACAAGTACATGTATGTAGAGTGCATGAACAGGAATCTGTCTCATGTAGCACATAGTAACAATCCACCCTGCGGTCCTTGTAATTTAAGATTCAAATGGGTGAACAATCCAGTGGTAAAAGCAACTGGTGATCAATGCCTGCAGTGTGAAAACTGATTGAGCGCACATGGTACCCTGCTGCATGACCACTACAAATGCCTGGCTTCCAAATCTAATGAAAAACCGTCTTCACCCATAGAGTTTCACGCATACAGTATATGGCGCACAGGTCAGTCTATCCGAAACACAGAACGAAGTAGAAAGGAATGTGCTTACAGAACGCTGGAACAGCGTGTAGTTCACACAAGTATGGTGGCCCTGAAGGGACATACAAATTCACGAATTGTCACGAATATTTTTGGGACATCCTGAATATTTTTCAGGCATGTCATGAACAAATTCACTAGTCGCACACTTTGTCACAAATATTTTTCCCGTAGACTAGTCGCGAATGTCATTGTCCCTTCAGACACACACACAAGTCAACTTTTTCCCCGTTTTATGAAAAGTGAATTTTGATTTTCAATGATTGACCTTAACCCCCACCCACTACTTTGAGAAAAACACTGAAATCAAAACCACTGAAATTAAAACCACTGAACTTAGCAGTAATTTGGGGGCAAGTTTAGTACGTGTAGTTTCATTGACCAACATCTGAAGGTCCAGTACCAGTTCAGTACATGAACACAATGGATCTGATTTCCTGTTTTAAGGTACAACATTAAGTGATTTACAATTCAGTAATTAGAATGCTCTTAACAAGTACTTGTACATATATGTACAATGTACGTGTAAATTATAGGTGCATTATACAAATAATGTAAAAGACCTTCAAACTTCAAAATTACGGGTCCTATAATAAACTGTTTGTCAGGCAGATGATTGAGTTACATAATTTAACCCTGTTGTGTTGTGTTACATCATTTTTTTTCCTCCTACGGGTACTGCCTAAGCCCTCAAGGTGTGCAAAGAGATGTTGTGGGCTAGTCCAACTGCATGCTTAAACCAGACTGCTCAGGAAATAGAGGGAACTACACTGTGGCACAGGCAAATGCGGAATCATGCAATTTAAGGAATTGTGGCTAATTGCTCCCCCAACCCCTTGGTAGAAATGGGGATACTCACACACACATGGCATTAATTCCAACATTCCATCTTTTTTAGTGAATTGAGTAATGTGGTAACAGCTGTTATGCACTACTGTGAAACCTACATGTATGTTCCCATAGTCGTGATATTGAAGTAATTTGCTATAGAACATAGTGTCCTTTGAAAAGTTGCCAACACTCATGAATCAAATCATTTTCCTCAGAGAAACCTCCATTTTTAGGGTACGCTTTCAGCTGGTATACATACACTTAATTCAAGGAAAATAATGAACCTAATTCAAGGAAAATATTTCCATCGTAGTTCAATATGCTAGAAATTCATCCTTATCTGCATTCCCAGCATGTACATCTTTAGGCCCATGATTTAAACCAATGTCACCAGATGTGGCCAGGTTCAAGTATGTGGATCAACTTCAACCATGGCCATAAATGTTTCCCAATGAGCTGGCGGGGATCCAAGAAGACGCTGCGGATACTGCCGCAGCCTCCGGAAGCCAGGGCCAGAGCTGCATTCTCCTCTGGCTGGTTGTGGAGCTCTCCCTCTCTCTGCCTCTCTCAGTGATAGAGAAATACAGGCCAGACACGCACGCAATCAATCACTCAGCATGGGGACAGCATCTACAGAGCCCCAGTGCCACACAGCACGGTCTTGCATATTAAATACCACTGCTGGAATATCATGCAGTAAAAATTGACGGAATAATTGGAATTCAGACCGCTATCATTTATTGACAGAGGCTTGCAAGATCATGCATGATAATGCGGAGTCTGACTTCAAATTAGCCTGATTTGTTTAGCTCCCAGGTTTGAGAAGTTCCCTCAAAGGCAAAACTCAAAGATATTACAACTGTATTAAAATGTATTACTTTTTTCACCAACCAACAATCTTATCCTGTACAAAGTAACCATTGTCAACTGCAATAAAAAAGTAACTGGAATCCTTTTTTCCCCTGCTTGAATAGTTGTAATTTAGGGATTAAATTTTCAGGATTTCAAGAGTTTCAGAAGTACAAATCTATCATTTTTGACCAGGCAATCAAGAAATCATAGCCATCAAGGCATTCATGCTTGCGTGCATATCTATGCGGATCTTCTTTTAATGCCATACTGTGGTCAAAGCTACCCTTTGTTCATTTACGTTTCACACATCTATAACCTTCTATTTTTAGCAAAATTGGCAGTTAATGTTGTGTCATACGATGTGTGATAAACATGTGGCACTTAAATATTTCTTAACGCATGTGCGTGCTGTCTATAATTTAAAGTATGTGCATGTACAGTACGCGTGAAATCAAACAGTAGAGTTCTCAAGGTATTCCATATATATATAATATATATATGGATATTCCATATCAAATGGAATATATTCATGTAGTTTGAAGGGCTACATGAAAAGTCACACGTACATGAGGAAAATCTATTTAAAATCATTTCATCGTATCATGGAAACCCATCAAGAACATTTGAACAATAGCAGTACGCCTGTCAGCTGGGTATTGCAGTGATACTGCAGACAATTACAAGACGTGATAAAAAACCTTACTTTGCATTTACTGAGCATTTTAATATGGTTTATCATTCTGTAATTTCTCTGGACCCCAGTGACTAAACCCCAGGTAAGCATTCTCAGAGCTTTCATGGAACTGCTGTAACATCTTTTCCATGGAAAAAAAATCCAAGAAATGTAAGCAACAAAATTAATATATGGTAAAGTACAAAAGGAGTAAAGATAAGTGTTTAACTGTAAAAATTGCATGTAAGTTTGCAAAGTTCTGCAAAGGCTCACAAAAGAAACATGGAATTGTGTAGACTTTCATTTACTGCTTCAGGAAAAGATGTCCTTCCACCCAGTCATTTCAAACGTGTCCAACTGATCCTTAACCATTACCATAAGACAAGTACACAAAAGACCTTGTGAAAAATACATGAATATGATTGCTATATCAAAAACAGGAATGCATGTACATGTACATGAAAGTATAGTACATGGCATCCCCCATGGGACTAGAATACAAGCAAATGAACAGTATGGTATCAGGGTTCAATTTTTTATGATTGACATGATGAAATACTTGTAGAATAACCTTGGAGCTAAGAAGATTGTAATGAATACCCATGTTATCTTGGTCTTCACCACGGAGCCACTAAAATGATAATGAGGATGGTATTGCTGTGTCTAAGGATGAAAACAAATGCAGGAAGGTCACGCAAAGCGTTCTCGAAAGTCATTGCACTGACAGCTCACTTCTGCTGTCTCAGTCTAATTGCGGACAGTGGTCACATTTGACCATTTTTTATTGGACCACACTGTTTTTCCGACGGTAAAACCGTCGGAAAAACAGTCCAGTGCGAACACGGCTTAGGAATTACTCCACGTTTCTACTAGACTCCTTATTACATGTATGACTGAGTGGATTCCAACTTTCTTACCTCCTCATCTTTGTTGGTGAACTCATGGGAGCCGGAGACCTTGTTAATGACCTGTGCAACTCCAATCACATCTCCGTCGTGGTTGATGATGGGCATACAGAGAATACTGTAGGTGCGGTAGCCAGTTCGCTTGTCTACCTCGGGATTGAAACGAGGATCCTGTACATTAGATTTAAAAAACAGAGAGAAGTGGTATATTAATCACTGTGCATATACCTACATGTATAGAGCATCATTCTAAAATTCATTATCACTAAAATGTACAGGAGTCAATATTTCAACGATATCATTTTCCCAAATAAAATCATAGCCATAATTTTCAACGAGTACAATTATACGAAAATATTACAATTGAATTATTATTTAATATTTTATCATGTGTGTTTTTTACAGGCATAGCTCAAATCCAACAAATTTTGTCTAATCAGAAGATTTCAAAACAGTCAAAAAATTGTCAGGCACATACATGTACGTACTTGGGTGTTTCAACAAACATTTGTTGAAACCTAAGCACCCGTTTTCCAATACAATTGAGTACCCACTGAACCCTCACATACTGCTCTGGCAAGCTCTGTATCTAAAAGACAATTTCAAGAAATTTGGGACTGAACTGAGGGAATAATATTTATCCCTGTAGCAAATATGTCCCAACAACTACTATCATTCAGTACATGCGCAGTCCCCACAGCTACAACAGAAGTAGTATGTGTACTGTACACACATACATGTACATGTACATACAAATCTCTTCATATTTGCCGTCAACTATTGGTACATGTACATCATGTGCACATCAGGAGCGTAGCCAAGCGGGGCCTGGGGGGGGGATTTGCCCCTACAAATTCCCATTCCCCTCCCCATGTGCCCCCATCAAAAGAATGGATGAATGGATACTGAACAAGGCTAACAAAAGCTTGCCCCCCCAAAAAAAAACCCACCACAGAAAGCTGCCCCCCCCCCAAAAAAAGATGCTACTATCCCCTTGCGCCTCCCCACTAGTAAAATCCTCGCTATGCCACTGGCGCACATATCTGGTACCAATACACAATAGTTCATGGCAGTCTGATTTTTATCCAGCATGCTAC
Organism: Acanthaster planci; assembly: GCF_001949145.1. The sequence goes on from NW_019091441.1 coordinate 659,404, forward strand.
ATGTAAACCGTGTTCTCAATCTTAGCTGGGTTTTCTACATGAATTAACATGGTGATGCGCACAAAAAGAGTGAGTTTCAATGTAAATGCAATTAAGTCAGTCTGTCAGCCTGAACATTTCAGCCATTACTCAGGGACACTCTCAAGTGCGTGGTGTCCTAGCAACCACCTGGCGACAAACAAAACGTGTGAAATGCTCTTCTCCTTGGTTAAGATTTAGAAGGCTCTCCATTGTTATCGGTAGTGCAGTTTGTTTCTTTTACCTGAAGGTTGGCAATTTCATCCCCAATTTCCTTTCAGGCAAGACATAATTCCAATTTTTGAGAGGGATGTCACGAAAGAACAGTGATGGCAAAATTTAATAACCAGAAAAATTTCATCCTTTTGTAGTCAAATGGAGCCTTTTGCACAATCTTCAAGTGAGAGATTTCTATTTTTAAGTTTTCCATATCAAAATCTGAATGCATCTCCAAGTTAACATTTTAAATAATGCCTGTAATCAAAAATCTAGTTTTCTAGGAAATCAGGGGGTTTTGCCAACATTTATTCTATCATAAAAAAATGGTGGTTGGCATTGTTTGTTTTGCAAATGCTTGTTAATCAGTCACATCATTTACAAATGTAAATTCTGTATGTGCAAGTAATTTAATGGAAAAAACTTCAAAAACAGTTTTATGTGGAAAATTCAATCATATAACCACATACATCTGATTTTGTCAGTACAGAATTTTTCAAATATTTGCTTCATAACTTTAATCAAATCATTAATGTCTAAAAAATGAATATCACTCAGTTCAAATTTTACATGATCAACATGTACACATTCCTAAACAGAAACTTGATCTTTGGACATGTTATGATTGAAGCAGTGTGGTTTCCCGATCGATTTCCACAATAACACATGCTTCTGTGTATTTGCTGATTAACTTACTAATTTACCTTTAAGCAGAGCAATTAAAAGTGCCCGTTGGCTAATGAACGTGTCATCAATGGAGAGAAAGTGTACTGTAGCTAGTCTCCAAGAACCAGGCCATAACAAATTGAATTGCTTGCAGTGGAGTGGAACAAGCAGCATATTAAGCACAATACTGAGTCTCATCATTAGCAGGGTCACGCATCGGTTAAGTGGTTCATTCATCATTCTTAATTCATCATGGAGAGTGAAAACCTTCCATACTTCCATACTGACTGAAACTGACCTGTGTGTATAATTTCACAATGATCAAAAATTCAAGGATCGATGCGTCTTTGTCAATCAAAAGTTACTTTTCTTTTTCCCTTTTTTTCTGCAAATTTGCTTTTTCAAGTGTCTAATTAACAAAACTCACATGATGGGACATGCTACACAATTCAGACTCCATTTGCCCCTCCCCTTTGGGGCGGCCAAACAAAAGTACAGACTCTATGACCTAAAAAAAAAAACCTGGGAAAAAAATTTGGCTGAAATGGTTTGTTTTAAACCGTGAACTAATGCCAATGTAAAACAAAACACCAACCAAGCCCTGAACTACATGTACATGCAGCATATCTGTAGGATCATTTACTGGTGTACTGCTTTAGGAAGAAGCCAATCGAGTATTTATAACACAAACCATCTTTACTGAAGAATCTTTGTCCTTTAAGTTTCCCTTCATGTATCAGACCACAATGCCAAAATGCTCTTCAGTACCATGCAGTACAAGTATGCATCGTGCCTTCGAAACCGTCTTTCCTAATTTTGAACACAAAAAAATTACCCTAGCATGGTCTAAAGTAATTTTATGAACACTTTAAATGCATGTACATGTACATCCACATGTACCAGGTATGAACCACTATGATATTCAAATAAATATGTTAAATGTACAAATTTGGACCTAACCCCTGATAATTTATAGTAACTCATTAGTGGTTTCAAAGGAGAGAATTGTCCAATTGGGAACCGCATGCATGAATTTAATTTGGGGCTTTTAACTTCCATTTCTATAATGACACCCTATGTCAATCTTCAAGTACAGTGTCTATTCTGCATGTGTGTAATTTCAAGGTGTTAATTTTTGCAATGCAAATCTGGCTTCAGCAAGTGCTCAACTGTCAGACATGGCGCCTGACTAATCATGACAGATTGAGCAGGCCGAGTCAGAGAAGACAAACAGTTGCAAACATTGAGCAACCCAAATTTATGAATGTTGCTTTATCAAGAGTAACAACACTAACGACAGTCCATGCTTTCTGCGAAGACACATCATCTTCCTGGCAAACACCAAGTGAGGTTTGCGTGCCTAGTGAGCAAAGACCTTCGCTGTACATGTTTGGACAGCTGTAATGTTCACAGCTCCATAACACCACAAAGCCCAACCTTCCCCAGCAAGCACACCAACAACTACTCAATACTCAGCAAGCGTAGAAGACAGTGAATTTGAAGCCCATGCTGATATTAATTCCAGTAATTCCAGCCGGCCCACTCCCATAAGCCCCTAGTGCATTTCAGGCAGTCAGCTTCATCCTGCGCATCATGTGTTCAATTAAGCACCAACAGTGCACAACCTCTACAGATAATTGTCTAATTTTCTGTCCTAAATTAAGATCCCCGAAGATAAAAAGAGTTTTGAAAAAAATTCAACGAGTGGGTGTATTACTGCATGCATGCATTTAAGGCAACAAAACAAAACAACCCCCACCCCAAAAACTGACATAATCTAAGGCAAACATCAAATAAAGTCACTGTGGACTAATAGCCTGTATAAAAATGAATTAGACGTGTAAAGGACATCCTTAACTGTATTTATTAAATGTACCTTTAAAGGGAGTTTATACCATTGGTTTTTTGCCGTGATTTTACAAGTTCTGCTGATTTACAGGTGTAAAAATAATTGCAGTTTTCATTGCACTGACTTATTCACGTTTGAATTAACTTCTTTGAGAAAAATATTCAAAAAACATAGTAATCTTTTCAATGGTCAAATTGAAGATCAAGTTGTAATTTATCTTGTGTGAAATCTATGAACTACAGCGCATTCTGGGTGAGTGAACAACGTACTCGCTGGGTCAGTCTGCAGATGAACAAGCATGACAGGTGCTCTTGCCCTTTTCAAAGATCATTTTTCCACGGCAAAGAGTAATCAGTAAATTTACCTTTGCCTCTTCGATAATTTAACACTGCGGATTCATGGAAAAAACTTCATCAAGCAGTAAAATCATTGAAGTCAACTCGAGTCCGTGACGTGACACAATTTTACACAACCTACATGTAAGCATAGGGGTCATTCCATGAGGTTGGGTCACAATTTGTGACGGTTTCCTCATTACATCAAAAACTTTTATCAACTGTTGTGACCTGTAGAGTAGGTCATTTACTTGGTAAAAATAACACAATATATACAATATATCTATATTCAGCCTTGCAAGGTGTACAGTATGACAATGTCAATTTGGAATCCACATGTAGGGAAATAACTGTTTATTTTTACGGAACCAATGTAACAATTGACACCATCAGAAATTGTCCATCAACCTCATGGAAAGACTCATATGAGTGTGCAATTATGCTTCACGACCATATTTTCCTGTCAGTTTACCTGTCAATGGAAGTACTAATAATTATGGACACAGAGAAAATTATCTCTGGAAACACAAGTGGTTTGATGTCTGGAATCGTAGTTTTTGTTGTAAAAAATCCTGTAGTTGTACACTGAGCTCAGAACAGCCGCTATGTTACAGTTTTGATCATACCATTATGCTTCAGGGGTGATAGTGAGATGGCAACATTTCACATTGAGAAAATGCCTTTTTGTGGATAAAATTTGACTCGAAACTGCTCCAATTTCTTTAATTTATACCTTACATTAAGTTTCCTCTTGTTTCAGTTTTCAACACATTTTGTAAATTTCCACTCGTGTGTTGCTGCTTTTAGTTTTACCCAATGATGATTACTCCTATAACATCTGTACATACCACACAGAAAAATGGGTGCATGTTAACAGATATAATATCCAAAAGGACACAAACTACACAATGGTCGGCTGACCGTTATTTTAAAAAAAGACAAAAATTCTGTTTTCCCCAAAACTACAGCATTCTGGACGGAAATATTTCACAGACTGACTGAGGCTGTTACATGTACATATACATGTATATACTTTCTTTCAGGTAAGATATTCAAACATTATTCAGCAGTCCCATTTTTGTGATTTTATCAATGGTATAACCTGCCTTTAAAGGTATATACGTGTACATTATCTCAAAAACAGGAATGCTGATTATCCTCATAAATACTGCAGAGTAAATGACAGTGTCAGACAATCTGTGAAATTATTCAGCCTGATATGCTGTCATTTTCAAGGAAAACAAGAAACGTTCTCCTTTTTCCAACAATCGTCATTCTAGACATTCATTGGATTTGTTTAAAGATCAACTGTTAATGGGCAAAATGAAAATGTGTGTGGTGCAGTTAGCTGTTGGAGTCATCTATGTTAATGACTACCAATAAAAGCCACTATCATGCTTTTGGCACGCTCAAACACATTATCAACTGACAAAATACTACACACAACCGTAATGGATAGGCTGAAGGAGAATTTGGATTGGTTTAAAATTAAAGTTTCTTTATGATAAAGGAGTTTACCTGATGCAAATATATCACCGTATTAATATCAACCCTTAAGATAATGGCAAGGTCCAAACCAAGCAAAAATTGTGGCAACATACATGTAGCTGCTCCTTTTTGAGCTCCATGGCACAGCCAGTCTTCTCAAACAAACTCTGTGATTTCCAGACATTTTTTTCCAATCACAATAACTTTATTGCCCTTAGTGCAAGGGTAGTTACCAGATTTGTTGGTTCATAAAGTATTTGTTACATGTCCATGTGCACTGATGGCGTGTGGACAGTCTTGCACCGATTTACATGTGTACATGTGACATGAACGTGTGGTTGTGCATGTGTCACTGAGCCATGACTGCCGATGACTGCAGCCTCTTTACTGCACAATTGAATTAAGTGTTGTTTATTTGATAAATTCACAGCATTTCATTGTTGAAGGAAGAAACACAAACTTGAAAGTAAATTTGCTGACCCATACTTTGAAGCCAAATAAAAAAAACGCACTTTGGGGGGATCTGCAGATTGATCTCACCTGTGTATTATCCAGGTACTCAGGCCCATGGATTTTTAGCAGGACAAATTACACAAGCTGCATTTTGCGCTTTGTTAAAAAACTACATGTAACAGCATTTTTACTTGATTTACACAGCAGTGGACTCAAGAAAAGAATGAAGTCCATAGAATGACATACAAAGTAAATGACAACCCCCCAATCAGCTAATTTGAAAATTTGCAGCAAATGTAAATTATGTACATACTGGTATATACTACCTTTAACTTCATTTTTATTTGTTTCATTTGAAATTCAATCTAATATACTACTTTATGTGTACATGTTGGCAGACTTGTGTCTGACACTGTTTCTACACCAATTTTCTTCTGATTTACTGACCTATGTGTAGAAATAATTGGACTGGATATTTGCATGTAGGAAATTCATGTTTTCCTCCTAATATTGGGTTTTGTGTTTCACAGACACCACTAAAAGAGCACTGCGTTTTGTAGATGTACATGTATTACACACACAAGCTAATCGCAGGTCATCTGGAGGTGATATTCAATTCCAGTTAACACTGAAACATATGTTCCTTATTTGTCATTGTAAACCACTCAATTCTCACAGATGACCTCACTTAGGAGGAAATTGGGACTTCCACAGTTTCAACAGTAAATGATGAGAAAATGTGCTGTTTGTATGGACAGTAAAAACTAGACGCTCTGAAGTTTAAAAAAAGTTCAACTGATCTTTGGCATATGCCCTGTTGCCATGTCAGCAAATGTTCCTTGTTCTTACCAATGTTGGTGTCTAGGTGAGCTTGCGCAACACAGTGTACATGTGGAATATAAATTTCTGAGTATCACACAAGAGATACTCCAAAATGGTACAACATGCTACCCAAGACTGTTGTTTCCACCAAATAAAACCTTCAAAATCTCATTTAATTTTCACAAAAAGAATGCATTACATTACACATCCAATTTCCATCCACCCCAGGAACGGCTTTGTAACCTCAAGGCATAAGCATCATTTTGTGGGTAACCTTTTTACACAGGGCATTTCATCAAGGACCATTGTAAACTCAGTTGGCAATGTCACAATGAGCACCTGTCTTTAATGAGGGTGGCTGAGGAGTAGAAAGAAAAGACAAACATGTATTGTTGAGCCTACCTTGTGCTCCACCTTAAAGGGTTTTGCTGTTTTTGCTTTTGCTAAATTTTCTCCTGCTAAAATGAGTTTCATACTTCACATAAATTGAAATCAGTTGTCTGATTTTTCCACATATTATACAAATGCATTCTAATGCAAAATGTCCACACCCAGAAAAGGGTATTTCACTTGAGTGAAAGGAGTTCATATACTGGTGATTTCTGTGTAGGTACAGTACAAGTAGCTGCGTGAGTAAAACAATGATAAAATTTGTATTCAAGTGCTGTTACGCGCAAGTCCTTCAGCAGTGCAGTAGCATCAGTGGAATTCACAAAATCAATTGCCTTCCCGTGTTTTTTAACTGGGCAACTTTGTGACGTGGTTTGCTGCCTGTCAGTGACAGGCTGTCACCATGGTATATTACATTCTAATAACATGTACACTGTACAATGTAGTTACTCATAAAAATAAATATTTTAGGTCATCTGTAAGATTTTACAAATCTTATTAATGCCTGACCACTTCTAAAAACAAATAGCTGCTTTCATTTTCATGGTAAACATTGGAAAACATTTAAAACTTCCAATTCAAAGGAGAAGAGCAAATTCTGACGGACTAAAGCAGTGCTCACACACAAAAAAGCCATAAATCTGCAGTCTTATGTACAGGTCCACAAACCAGTACACTGTACATACATACAAGTACATCCCTAGAAGATCAGGTCTTGTCAACATGGAACATACTGTTACATGTACATTGTAATCAATGACGCATGTGCGTCACCTGCAATAACAACCCACAAGTTTAGACCACATGCCTCTGAGACACTCGTCAGAATCAGCAAGGATAATAATGTGTTAGTTTTCAGATTTTACACTTGATAAATGTACATTTTATTTTATTTATTTTTAAACAAACTTAGGTTTGATGGATGCAGTACATTGTACCATATGTTAAAAAAAAAAAGGGTAGACAAGGGCCAGCAAGAATGTTTCTCTGGCATGCCTAACACCAATTACTTCTCATGCTAATCTCTTAAATGTTTACTGACAAAAGCTGAAATCACCTGCTTCAAACAAGTTACCTACTTCTCATCAGCAATACATTTCTTCTGTGCTGGGAGTATTGCAAGAAAAAAAAGTAGTCATTACTCCATGCAGCATGCTTTTCCATATCTTGCATTGCTTGTTCCTATTTCTTAACACGTACACGTACATTTGCCTGTACATATAGATATGTCCCTAGATCAAGCCAGCTAATATACATGTACATGTAATATTAAGCATATTAAAACATGGTGTTCATTAAACGGTTCAACTAACTCAAAATTAATTTTCTTGAAATATTTTCCAAAATGGTAATCTTGGACTGCTCTGGAGTAAAGTTGTACCTGCATACAACCACAAAAACAAATTTGAGGTGACTTCAAAACTAAATCTACGCTCATACAGTATGACAATGACCTCCTGAAAAAGTCCAAATGGACTGCTCCTGTACATATAAATTGAAGGAAACTCCATTTCTTAATATTAAAAATGTACTAATTTCACTCTGTGATCCATTTGGTATTCCAGAATGTTTTCAGTGTGCACTGTTCAGGAAGACGGGTTTAGCATTAGCAATAGGAAACTCTCGAAAATGGAAACTACATGTATGTAACTTTGGAAATTAATTAACATGGACTAATTGTTTATGAAGTATATGTTTATTTTATTGGAAAGCTCACACAGTACCAGTAACTTGATCTGTACTAACAAGTTGGTGGTTCTACATTGTATTTTGAAACCTACCCGTAACTACCGGTATCAAGTGTTTACTGCAAATTCCAAGCGTCAATACAAATCAAGAGTCAGTCAGAATTACTTGTACATCAACAGTTAGAACATTTACATTAAGTCAGTGCCGCCACCTGTGTACTAGTATTACGATTCATCTGACAGAGACAAAAAGGAGAGGGAGTTTGAAAACCTACATAAATCAAAGAATTGCCTAAATACAAGAACTTTTGGGAGGCAAAAAAGGTACACACCTGGGGTAAATGTAGACTTTCAGGCAACAAACTGTCTTTATCACTCAAATCAGGCAAAAGAAATATATTTGCTTTTTTTTTAGGTTTGAAAAAAAATGAGGATGGGCACGATTTTTTCCCTGTAAATTTTGTAAGCTAAAAATATAAGGGTGGGGCAATGGTCTTTTCCCCTAGTTTGCAAACTCATTTATAACAGTTCAGCAGTAACAAACACTGTCAATGCTGTACAGCAGCAGTATCAGTAGTTTTTTTCAGTACTGTTATTTACTTGTTGGTCATAGAATGCTCAAATTGAGAAAGCAAAAGCCGGTGTATGTGGATATAAATGCACAAGAGCAAGCCACTTTTTTCATGCTGACAAAGCTCAAACGACAAAACAGAAATATTAAAGTAGGCCTTTATGCAAATAAGGCTCAAGGGTCAGCATCATTAGTTATTTTTGAATTATTTATTCATATATTTTAATACTCTGAGGTACTTATCAGGGTATACAGTTCCGAAGTGTGGTGTCTTTATAACTACTGGTTTGGTGGTTCTCTCACTAATGCCTTGTAACCGGTATACACAAAAGTGTGTTCATGATGTACACGTAGTCACTTTTGTACTCTATAGCTTCAAGATCATTTTCTAGGATGGGTTAAATATCCTGGAAACTTGATTGTGTTGTGTTGTGGTGTGGTGTTAGTGGTGGTGGTGTGGAGTGGTGTTTGTTTTTCTGACTATAACTTTCCCAAGACCAGTATGTTGGGATTTGAGTCAAATTGACAACAATGGTTTCAACTTTCTGAACACTGTTATCCCTTGATCACATTTTGGAACTGGAAAGCAAGTGCCAACCTTGTTATTAATTATCTCGAGAGAATACATTTCCAAGAATTGGAATTGTTCATGTATTGAAAGAAATTTGATTTGTTTCATCAAATACGGCCCGAAAAGTAATACAGAGATATACATGTACATGTATCCCTTGGCTACAGTGCAGTAATTTACACGTACACATGTACATGCATGTACATGTACCAGTACCTTTGATAAAGACTTACAGTAGCCTAATAAATTTTTAAAGGGTACATACATGTACCTCATAATTTTATATTCTTTGGGCAGCTAGTTAGACACCATGGCATCTACATGTACAAGCACATTAGCATGAGAATATGTATTGTCTCCTGATTACAGAAATTTTCACTTATTATCACAAAGATGTAATGTTACATACTTATTTAATGGTACCATAAGCAAGTCAAGCTCTGTATTTTCCAGTAGCTGCCTTGGGATATGAGGGAACTTTCCAACTTATTGATCATCTGCCCATTACTTGGAGTTTGTGACTGCATTCTGATTGTTAGATGATGACAGCAGCAATGTATGCAAAGCAATGTTTCCCTGAAATCCTACCCACCAACTCTTGACCGCTTTACTGCCAACGGTGATGCATTTGGGATCTTTGTTGCATTTTGAGATGGACACAGGCTCGGAGAACTGTCAGTCAGTTGAATGCATCTACAGAGCACTATACTACTGTCATCATCTCAGTGCATCTTCAAAGGGGAAAATTGTTACACATGTGGTTTACACAGAAGCGCATAGATTTCTGTGGTCTTGGTTCAAAGATCTATGCTTTACTTTTAGCTAGAGTGAATTAACTCAGACTACAGAGAGCACTTTATCTGCTTGCAAGTGCATTCATTCTCTGACATTCAGCAGAGTGCTTATGTTTTTTTAATTGCTTTTCCCCCCCAACTTTCTAGGGGAGGTTATTAACAGTTTGGTTTGAGTGTTACATTAAATTATTCGTGTTGGTTTATGGCATCATACGACAGAAAATTGAAATCACAAATGGTGCCAATATCTTAAATTCCACAAATTTGAATTTTATGTGTAAAATGCTGTGTTTAGGTGAATGTAACATGCCTTTAAAGTATGCTGATATCGCTATATTTTGGTAACAACTACCCATATGCAGCAACTTGATGGAACATTCATCCCATCAATTTCCAGTTAGGGGGAGACAAGGGCTAAATTCATGGTGCTACAGCAAGCGGTGACATCACACATTGTGACACTGTGCACTTTAGACAGCAACATTGAAAATGGCTCACCTTTGGGGGCTATCTTTATTCACGGCAAATACTTGACTGCTGCCCCTGGGCTACGGAAGGATATTTTGTGTGTGCTTAGCTCTGGACATCTGAGGATTCGCATCGTCTGATGTTTCAGTTTTAAAACATTGTGCATGAACGTGAAGCTATTGCAGGCCATTTGCATAATTTTCACTTCTTATCACTCAAGCGATATAAATAATGCATATCTTATCCATTATTTCCATAGTCTGTAGTCGCCCTAGAAAAAAAAAAAACACAACCTTCCTGAGATTGCTAATCATGGATAACAATGCTCAGTTCGTCTGGAGATAGTGCCCTCTAACAGTGATGGTTCTTGATCAGGGAATAAACTACATGTACGTGTGTAGGAATGTCTTAGAACCAAGACCAGGTTTCACGTTGTTTGGGACAAGATCAGCAATGTGACAATTCAATAAAACCAATTATTTCTTTGATCCTGTCCCCCAGAGAATTTCTTTCTACAGTTCTTTCTTAGAATTGAAAACAAATCCTTGTTTTCTTTTTTGTTGGCGCTTTTGCTTTCGGGGGCATCAAGCCCAAAGAATTTAATAAGGAATGCTCTCTACTTTCTTTGAATTCCACAAATTTTTCCAAAATCTACATGAAGAATCCTTAAGGGTTAAGACTGAAGATAAAAATTCTGTACATGTACATGTATTATAAACTGTAAGCACTACATTCAATGGTTATTAAGTTGGTCACAGTTTGAAAAGCATGGGGCAGTTTCTTTCCGATCATTAAACTTCAACAACCACACAAAGCACAAATAAAATTTATTACCAAGCCTGTAAACTTTATGAACTTGGCTCAGATTGAGTTTTCCACTGACGATGTGAAATGAATACAGGTACGAGTGATAATTTATGTAATGATTAACACTAGACATCATGATAAATATTTATTTTAAAGGAGAACCTGCACAGAAAACTCATAATGTGCATATACCGCAGTACATGTACAGTATCGGTACCAGTAATTAAACAACTTTCTTTTGAGTGGAAATATGACAAATTTATGCATTTCAACATGTTCAAGCATTTAATACAGTTTCCTTGAAATACTGCTACACTGTACATGTAAAATCAAATTAAGCTCTGGATCAATAAAAATGAAGGGTGTTTTTTCAGACGTTTATCTATTCAGTGCTCTTGCAGTTATGTGTAAATCAATGGTTGCTTTACAACTGTGACGCAAGTGGTCAGTATATATGTACTAAGGCAATGCTGATAGGAAATTACATTTGTCTGGGCGTGCAGCCATGTAAAGAAGCTTCTTACCCTTGGCAGTTCCACTCCCAATAAAGATGGCATTTAAACTTCAAACAGCAAAAGGACTTACGTGAATTGCAATGCATGTTATCATGCCAATTAAAACCATTGATTAAAAAGCCCTTGTGCATTTCAAACTATGGTTCCAAACCTAATTGCCTGTACATGCATTCAAAATACATTCTGTGTTTTGTGCATGGCCACTGTAAAAAAAAATAAAATAAATTAATCACTTTAAACAGCATGTGTACTTGTCGTGCACAATACCCTGCCATTCCACCTGCCGGGCATACATGTACATATATGGCAAAACAATAAAAGGGGAACATGAATATCTGACAAATTGTATACAAAATAACACTTTCCTCAGAATATTGGCTACATACCAGCATACATGTGTTTTCAACTGCAATAAACTTATTAGGAGATAAACTGCATGAAATGCTGGAGGGAAAGGTACAGTGTTCATGCACATGTACACACCGGTATTTATTGATTTCATGGTTAAACTGAGGTCTAAGGAGGCTACATGTAGTTGTCAGAAAAGTTCATTTAGAAAAAAAGGTCAAGTCAACTGACAACAACAAAGCTCAGTAACCACTAACCGCACTAAATTACATTTCTGCAATTTACCACTGAATGCACGCAGCTGAAATAGTGGCATGTTAGTCTCTTGTTTCTTGTTTGAAACGTACTTAAATTAAAAAATATGAAGAACACACATATGACCCTGTAAGGAAAAAATATGCATTAAATGGGTCTACAGATGTACAAATGTATGGCTGATGATGTCCGACTTTGTTTACATACTGTACATGTACACTTTCTCCTGGGGCTTCGAATCTATTGCCCCTACGTGTACGTAGCCAAACTGCAACATTATCAGTGCAAGGGTAAATTATTGGGGAACCTACTTTTCCATCATTTGGAGATAAGCTTCATGTTTTTCCCCCTTTTTAAGAAATTTGACCACTTACAAACAAATGGTAACTGGTGTACAGATATCAGAGAATGCCAAAAAAGTTAAACTAAGGACACAGCAATACTTTTTCTACAATATATGAAAACATGTACATGTTTAATTATTTAGCATTCCCAATCCATATTTTTGTCAACTTGACTAACTTACTATTTTGTAAACATCCCTGGAAAATGGATTAGTTATTCTGGTACCTGTGCTATCTCTTAAATATTGAAACAAGAACAGATAGATTACACACAGCAAACAATTCAAAGGAATCCTTTAATTAAATCTTGAGCAATGCACGCAAATTACATGTACATGTTGTTTCTAAATATATAATTTGTCAATTTTTCCTGAGACAATTTTTATTCTATTTAAATCTTGATGAGAGACTGCTATACTGTACCGGTATGTACACAAATAATCTAGTCTTTGATTCTGTTCATTCGGACATTCAAACACACCTTGTACTCCTCGAAAAGGCATGTTGTGTTCATGCACAGAGGTTAGAGAGCCTCGAGATGTGAACAACTACTGCATTTAAAATGAGTGTGATCACAATCTTAAATTTAAAAAAAAAATAAAAGCAAAAACAAACAAACACCCTATACTGCAGATCTGTAATTAATTTACATATCTGAAATGGTGTGACAAACTATGAACAATGTCCAATGTGCAATGTACAGTACATCCATCAAGGCTTCTTAGTCTACAATTTGGACACAGTACGTGTTTGTGTACAGGTGTATACGTACACTTGTGTACATACATGTACATGTACATGTGTGTCTTGTGTACACAAGCATACATGTACACTGCGAAGTAATCTCAACAGCTTCCTCAACTGCATGCAAAAACAAGGCATGGCACGTTTTAACTATAAGGAAGAGTGTCCCTTTGGCAGGAACACACTGTCTGCACTCACAGGTTCGTGGGCATTCCGTGGAATGTGGGTGCATTCGCAACCACTTTCTCTTAAAAGGTGCATTCTTATCATATATGCCTGTAGCTGCAATTCTGCCCACCTGCCTGTCGCTTCCTTTCTAGTGAGGAGTTTGATCTAATCAGAATGGATGTAAACATGCAAACATATGCATTTATTATAACTTCAAGCGCCTTAATCTATTATTCATTGTTATTTTAATTCAAATTTAATTTTAATTATAATGTGAGTAAAGAAACACAGTGCAAAACCACATTTAATTAATGTACTGTATGCTGTACTGGTAGACACATGTACATATATCGGTACAAAGTACAGCATAGAACATGCCGTACATGTACATGTTTTGCACTCAACATGCACATATGTACATGTACATACCGGAATACACATGTGCACATTCAACTTCAAATGCATGCATGGGTAGCAAAGCAGCCATTACCTTTTAAATAAGACTAGATATGCCCATGCACTGTTAATCTATGACTGCAACTTGTTTGGAAGAAGGTGCGCTGCTGACACACACCATGTGTACTGCCGTTCTACAGTTCTGCATCATACATTTACATACTGTATGAACATGAAAGTGCACTTGTACATGTACATATGTACTCACAAAAGAACATTATGCGGCACACATTCCAGCATAAGTCATAACTGTACACTCTGACACTTCAGCTCCATGTGGGAAATATTCCATTAGTTGAGGTCACTTTAAAATTTCATCACACAGAAAATCACACATAATTCAATTACCAATTAACACACTGACCTAAGGTCAGGCTGGCACTTCAAATTCTACAGAAATTACTTGAGCACCTGATGCTCCTCCAACATAACTGTGTATGACTGGTGTAGAGGTATCCAATTTTTCCATGGTTAGCAGCATACTATAAGGATCATGGCATCATTGCATTGGGGTGGGTTACATCATTTCCTTGCTGATAAATTGGGCAAATATGGTAGGACCAGCATGTTTGTAAACAATTTTAATTGTGACTGTCAAGATACATGTATGTGCCGGTATGTTGTTTTGGGGCTGCTTTTAACATTTGCATCGTACATGAGAATCTCAAACAATAAAAACAAATGCACATACAGTTCACTGTTCACTGCCTTGCTGCATTCCAGCCATGAGCAGATAGATAGAGCCTTGTGAGTTATATGGTGTACTCGTTATCTAATTCTGATTACACACATCAACATCAACTGGATTTCAAACACATCTGCTTTGGTTATCTAATACATGCTGCCTGCAGTGCTAGATGCTCCAGCTACATGTTTGTACGAAGAAATCCTGTACAGAGTAATTTACACACATACACGCTGTACAATACATGCTTAATTGCATATCACACAATAAAGCACTTACGGTACCTGATGGGCAATTAAGTTTAATACCCTACAGTGCATGTTTTTCATAATCGGATAAACTTCTGTTTTGTTTGTTTTTTTATCCTCTTCAACTACAAGTACATGTAGACTTCATAAACAATCACTGCTACTGGCAAAAAACTTAATGGCTCAATTAATCAGCAACAAAGGAGCATGTCCATCTTCAACAAATTCTGATGTAGACGCAGCCAGCCTAAATCTCTACACTTGTGAGAAGTAAAATTCTAGTAACAACTGCGAGTAAAATGCACCCTCAAACTTGCCTCTTAAAACAACAAATGGCCACATTGCCATAGGCCCGGTACCCTATATATCACTGATATACGTATGTACGTACATGTACCAGTACGAACAGTACATTATTGAACACATCCTAGTTGGTTAACAGAGATTTGACCCTCCATTCAAACACTATGCTCAAGTTAGCAATTTTAATACATGTATGTGACACTGCCTCTCCCCTCAAATTCATTTTCATACATAGTGGAAAATTTTCAGCAGAAAGCTTTGATATAGGCAGTGAAAGGTTTGAAATTTGTAATGTTCATGTGTATCCGCCCTGAGCTTGAACAAGAGAGGGCGTGTTTTAATATGTAATGACAACGGTCTGATGGTGGGAACTCACCACATCCACACAAAGGCTTATGCATGTATGGCACGGGATATGCTGAGCACGTGAAACCAATTCGTGTTTGAGTCTTAGAAAAAGACCATATCAGCAATGTGCGCATGGGTGTGGTCTTGCCTAGACAGTCAGGTACTGGAGGAAAAATATGAAAAACAAATGCCAAATGTGATGAATGCAAGATGCTACCGGAACGGAAAGCGCACTAGCACTGGAATGTTTGCCCTGCACATTCTAGATGCACATTTCAATAGCTATCATGCACGTAGAGCTACATGTACATGTACATATAGGTAACATGCCAGGTTTTTTTTTTTTGCATGTCTATAAGGGACCAAACAATGGGGCACGGTCATTGCACAGTAAATGGGTCTATATTCACATGCTGCCAATGTAGTCTTGTTATGACATACATGTACATGTATATGATTTGAATGCAAGGTCTTCAGTGGGTTGAAAACTTCCCATGTCAATTTGATTAAGATACTGGTATCCTTTCGCAGATAATAGAGGAGCAGCCTTTAGCCTGGTTTTCCAATGGTGGGTTACAATGTACACACACATACAGTGTATACGATTCTCCACACATATGAATATGTGTGATTCAATCCTTCTGAATAATATGCTTATAACGAATAAATCTTACAACTGCTGTTTCTCGACAAAAAGGTATATCAACAGATGTCTGAATTCAAATTTGGGTGAAATTTACAGAGAATGCTGTAAATTTGACAAAATTAAGCCCATGTACATAAAAACTTTTTGACCTGTAAAGTATCCATTATTGGTAGTTTTACCCTCAGTGGCAGTAAGTTTTACAGGACCAGCTTGGTCATAAAAGAATTACTCTGTCAGTTTTACAGTACCGTGCCAACTTCTGATCACTGCCCAGGTCATTGAGCCAGTGCAATCCTGCTACGTTTCAGGCGTCAGGCTGCTTGTATGGACTGTACGTATGTACATGTACATGGTTATTTTATCAAATGCAAATGTAGCATGGCTTGTAATTCCTAAAAGTTTGGTTCCAGATTCAATGTTGTGTAATGTGAAAATGTTAGAGGCAAGCATGGAAATATGTTTGACCACAAAAGTACATATACTAGAGAAAGTTTTCAACATTTTTGGAATCCTGCATTCCACATTATCCGAAACCACATCCTGTATCAGACTGGAAATTCAATCACTACTACGGAAAGTTTAAACTTTCTGTAGGCCTTGAGTAAACCAAGTGCGGATGCCCGGAAAAATAACCATGGTGGAATGTACCGGTAAGTGATTGCTCATGTTAACTTAATTACAAATTTCAGCACAGTGCAAACACAGCTTATGTCTACACGTATTTGCTCGGTATGATGTGATGATGTGAGGAGTTCTATGTAGCTGGTGTAACATGAAATATGGAATACTCTGATGTTGATTACAGTAGAACATGTGTCTGCATTGTTCTCTGTCCATGACAGCATATGCATTGTGGCAATGGACCGAGCACAGTCATGTGACATCATTTTCACACTAATTGCAGAATCAAACTGAAATTTAGTTTGCTTCACACATGGGCTAAAGATAAGACCTGGGCCAAGATTAATTAATAAAACAAATAGGATGGTGCTATGTTGTACAAGTAGTGTGTAAAGCAGAACAGACCAGCCTGGTCAACATTAATTTATGGCCTGTGTCACAAGGCTAAAGAGGGCATTGAACAGTGGGAGTGCACATTATGTAGGGCTCTGTAAAACATAACATTATCGCGTGCTTATCTCAACTGAATCTCAACTGGATTCTTATATACCATCTGAATCTGACTGATTAATTGTTGATTATGCAACATTAATTACATATTCATTAAAAGGAGAATAGGAACCATGCAAAATTCATTCAACAGTTCATTATAGTCAAACAATAAATGCACACTACACATGGTCATACTGAAACACACCTCTTCGCACAAAGTGGCCAAAGCTAATGATAGATGCAAGCCTGTTCCGTCTTCTGACATGAACAAATTTCAACACAAATCCGATATGTTGTCCAAGGCTTAGAGGAATATTCAGGACAAATAGGAACATCTATTGTACCACTAACAAAAGTGAAAACACAAGGACAAATTATGTAAAATGCTTTTACGTAACTATACGTAATATGTACCTATTTTTGAGATGAGATTTGTAAATAAAAATTGGACCTCCTCAATCAGCCACTTTCTTTGTGGCCTTTGATGCAAAAGTTGGATTAACTACAAGTGTTTTGGACTCAGAATTGACTTGTTTCTTAACACCCTTCAGATTCAAACACAAGGGCAAATACCCAAGTTGCTCCACAAAAAAGTTGATAAAGTTCTGCAATGCACCAGAGATCAAATCAATATTTTTGAAGTTCTTCACGTTGAAATTCTTCCAGTTTACATACTGTGGCTTCAAAAGTTGCTGAATCATAAATAACATCTTCTCAGGTTTTAAACAAATGTGTACAGAACCATGTTAATTTACTTTTTTAAATGAATGAAACAAACATTACTACAAGCAAATGTTGTTTTATTTACCAAAGCAAATTCTTTTGTTTATATGAGATGACCATAGTTATAAAGACCAAGTATCACATACCAGAGCAGTTGTGAATAAAGTCAATGGAGATTCAACATTTTCAAAGTATTTTAAAATTAAAAATGTTTCTCAGTCGAAGATTCACGTCTGTTCAATATTCTTCGCTTTTTTTGCAAAACTGACCTTCAAGGAGATAATATACACTGTATTGAGAAAAGTGGCATCAGGATGCAACAGTCCTCACAAAGCTAAGGTTTTTTAAAAAGTGAGCAGCGAAATTTATACTTCGATTTCCACTTCTCCACATCAAGAAAGAATTGAGGAGGCCAAAGTTTGACAATAGTACCAAGCCTTAAAAAGGAATAGCAAACATGAAATGAACAACATACCAAGTGCCGCATGTGTGTGCGTGTCAGTAATCTGATTTAGGGCACTTATGTTTTATCATCTGTTTGAAACATGTCACACAATATGCTTGACATCATCAATTTGGAGCCATGACAGATTAAAGTGATACTAGGGCTGTGCCGAATATCCAAATAACCATATAATCCATCCATTACCGAATATTCAAATAATTTTTTCCAAATTTGAATATGCAAATGCAAATTAATAAAAAGAAAGGGAGAATTTTCTTTTATTTTAAATGAGAAAAGTTGCACTATGGAGGCTTGTTTCGAGCAGACTCAAATGAAAAACGACAGAAATCTTACAGTGATTCAAAAAAGCGAATTAGTCATTAAAAAATTTGAAAGGAACACAAATTTTAACAGGGCAAGAAGTATTGTATGTCTCTTAAATTTTGCTAAATCGTGGCTGGAGATACTCCTGGATGTAAGAAGCTATTATAGTGATTATAATGTACAATTGTAAGGATCGACCAATGTAGGTTTTAACTGCCGATCCAATGTCCAATGTTTCAGTCGGAACATTGGCTGATATCCGATGTGATCCGATGTTTTTACCAACAATAACTGAAAAGTAACCTCAACAGGATGTAGGCCTACTACATCCAACACAAAACCAGTGTACTCCTTTAAAATGTCAGTTTACACATTCCTGGTAATACTAATAGGATTAGTTTTTGCCTTCACAGTCACTGTTGAGAGAATAAATTGTGCAAATTGTGTACATCGATCGCTGCCGCGCATGATACTGATGTAACCGATCACACAAACCCACACGGTGCTTACCGGTACATGCAAAATAGACACAGCACCTTGGCCCGAATTACGGTAGCCTTCAGTCAAGGCACACATGGCACTGATGCACCACTGCATTGGTGTCTTTGACGTGCATGCCAACAGCAGAGGTGCACGTCGTGTATTCAGGTAGCCACTCGTGCCTTGAATAAAGGCTAAATCGCGGGCTTCCTTCAGACCAGCAACACAGCACCTCATGGGTGGTGCCACAAATGGTGTAGTTCCCGGGCTGTTTTAATGGCTGTTACTGGAAACAGTAAGTACACTGACTGTTCCATGGGGCCACGGTCCATACATTGCATTATTGCGGCATGGATTGTGCAGGTGTTATTTTCAGGGATACTTGGGTTTAACCATGGTAAAACCGTTCATTTATCACATCAAATGAAAAAACCAAAGCTTGTATTCATGCTCATAAAAAATGAGATTTTTCTTTGCCAAAACCGAGTGTAGAGTTTGCTCCTTTCTCCAAGTCAACATCGGCACTCATATCGGCAAGGAAGGTCACATTCTTCCAATCCGATGTTTTGCTATGTTGCCGAACATCGGCCCGATCCGATGTCTGATCCCCTCATTGGCTGACCCCTATGCAATTGTGTGTTATTGCAACTGATTTTGTATATGGTTTGTTCATCAACAGTCTGCCAGTCAGTACAACCAAATATTCGGATATTCGATCGAATTAAATGTTGAATATTCGAACGGTGAAATATTCGAATTGACTCAGCCCTAAGTGAAACATGTACTGATGTACCGGTATATGTAGAACACTAAACAGGTCGATATTAAACAGTAGCACACAAACGTTGAGTAGGCCTACGAAGTCAAAATTGTTTTGCTGTCTCTACAGAGGAAGGGTCAATGGAACCATGAAACTGTAAGATGTCTGCCAGAAAAATATACTTTATATGAAAACAAATCTACTAGTACACAGTCACAAACATCTGGTCTGGCAGTTATGAAGGCCCACATTGTAAAACTTCAAAACAAATTTTAAATGGCCCTAATTGCAAGGGAATGGCATATGTATATTTGCAGAGGTAAAAGTTAGAGAAAAATACGACTGGATTGCAGGGCTGGTACCTCATAAAATTGACTGGACCAGTGCAGGGGGTAACCTTCCACCACCATAACCACAGCAAGTGCTATAAGACAGACACTGTAGCATACATGTAAGTGATTATGAACATTACAGACTAAGAAGTTGGTGATAGCACCATGCAAGGATACATGTATCTCTTTTTAAGTACATGTGTGTGTGGTTCTGAAAAGAACCAGAGGGTACTCAACATTTGGACGGTAATGAGTGTGCTCTGTCCGTCATCAGGAGACTGCCTGTTAATATTAAGCATTAAATAACAAATTGTACTATTCCAAACATTATGTTTAAGTTGTAGGCCTTCCTTGTGTCAAGGGCCAAGGGGAGATATGTTTGATAACCACTAGGCTGCTGGACTTGTCCTGGTGTCCATGCAACAAGACCAACATTAAAATCTCTGGCCTCCATCTGGGCACTGGGCCGGTCCATTAGGTATTTCCAATGTACTTGTTCAACTGAAGTCTTTTAATTTAGTTCAGTGACTGGGACTGTGCAATCAATTGGTCCTTATTATCTGTCCATCAAACGATTAAATGAACTACTTGTAGGTAAACGGTAACAGACCTGGAAATCAAATCACTTGACACCCTTTGCCCAAACCCTACGACATGTATGAGACTAATCTAAAAAATCTTAAGTACACGCTTTGATAATTTCCCTGCCAAATTCGACTTCGTAGGATGTTTACTCTTTCTGATGGCTGATATGCCAATGCAGAGAAAAATCAGCGATGCCCGGCCATGCAGGCTTACATGATTTATGGAATTCTTCCTTTAATTGGGCCCAGGCCTTGCATAAATTCAACAAAATAACAAACCTCATATGCATTCTTTATGTTGACTGTCTCCTTGGTTTGTGCCACATGCCCAGCTATACCCTGTCCAAAGGGTATACGAATTTCATCTTCTTCGGAGTGAAGAGCATCCTCAACTGTTGAATTCTCCGTCACGTCAAAAAGCTTGGACACTAGGTAGCGATTATCACGATTTCCACGTGCCAAAAAGAGGCTGCAGCGATCTCCATTCGTCAAGATACTCACATTCATGAGAATCTTGTGGCTGAGCGTGTGTAGGTCAAGTTCATCAGCTATGTCACGAATCAGTTCCATAAACAAATCTTTCTCATCAAGCTGCTTGAGTGCAGATTTATTTCTTCGCACCACTTTCCGTTTCCTTGGTGACAGAAGACTGCGTAAACTTCCACTGGCACCTGCAAAACTTTTGCGTAAGGAGTGCAACATTTTGTGCTTGTCTGTGTTTGATGCACAGGCAGAGACATCCGGCCAGGACCCAATTTCATGGCTTGACATGCTCTTTGCAACATGACCAACTGAATGCTTGGACAGCCATCCATCCACCAACTCTGGTGTTGCCTTTGCAGCAAAAATCTCCATGGCAATATCATGATGGGTGTCCAAATATTTCTCAACGTCTTCACGACACAAATCACGTTTTTCCGACATTTTGAATAGCCTTTAGTTATGCACGGTGTCTGATATTAATAAAATGTTTTGTACAGTTGATGATTTTAACTACGTATTGAGTCTTGTGTTAGCGAATAAAACAGGGAAACGTCATTTGGCTGTGTCCGTCCAGTTGTTCGCACCAGAAGGCCCAGGTTTACGGCTGGCGGCTGAACTCGGGAAGAAACAGTACCGCACGAACTTGCCAAGCAGCTGTGCCGGGTTGCATTTGCCATTCACCATCGCCGTGACCAGCTATCACTGTCATTTTGCTCAAGACCCAACACGCCTTTTTAAGATATGGAGGGAACACAGGCATGTGCACAGTACCTACTAAATTCACACAACATTGGAATTCTTTTAAATACCTTCATTTGTCCAGAAAGAAGCTGCACACACGGTGAACTCACAGTACCGGCAATTCCCCTAATGAGAACACAGTATTGGCAGTATGCACACAGGCTACGTTCGTGCGTTGTATGTTCGTACGCACAAATGCATCGCCCTCCCGAGCGCGAAACGTGATATAAACTAACCGCGTGAAGCTAGCTACAGATTTGTGCACGAACATTGCATTGGACGTCGACACGCGTAGCGTACATATCACCAATCATCGCCAGGGTGTTCGATTCAAGGCATGACGTCATGCTCAATCTGTCCAATCCAAGCTCTTTAAAAAGTTCTCTTTGTTGGCTTCACGGGCTCAAAAGCTCTCGCGGTGAGTTTGTTACGTAGTGATGCTTCTGGTCAAGAGAAGCAATTTCCCTCATTAAAGACGGCAGAACATTCTCGAAAGTGACAAAGCTACGCCCAATTTTTATTCGTCAGAAGGAAGAGAGCAAGAGGTTACAATTTGAACCTTAATTAACTGATTTTATAAGCGCGGTAGGCCATTAAAGTGGGCAATTGGGATGACAAAAAAGAGCAGAAATTAAACCCGGTGTTATGATACAGATCACGCCAGAACCATCTTTCGAAGGAATGGCAACTTCTGGTTGTCAATTTCTAATTCTAATTCTAATGGTCTTGGAGCATGAGGCTTCACTTTCAGGATACAGTTTAGGAGGAACGGAGGTGGCAATAACACCAAAACGTTGCTCTTTTCTCTACATGAGAAAGCAGACAGAAGCCAACATGTATGTCAGGCTAAAAGAAACGCATTATATGTATAGGAAAAGTCCGTGGATATGGTTTTTGTGTACGGTTTTATCCATCTCAGATTCTCTCTTCCGATAACTTTGATCACTCTCCCAGTAATCACAGGACCAGCGGCTGGGGTGATGCGTCCGTGACCCCTTCCTGGGACGACAATCCAGACATGGGGATCATGTCCCACTCATCGCTATTTGTTTGTCTTAAGGGAAGCCTACATGGCGATGTCTTGCAATAATACTTTGTGTTTTTAAATACGTCCATTGCACGTCAGCAGCGTATCAGCCAGCTTTTGACGTCAGGGCTTTGCATCTATAGTCATATTTGTGGCTAAATGTTCGCTCGAACGATCACAGTGTGTGCATGTTGTGACATCTTGCCGGAAGGCTAGAAAAGTATTTCCCAAATTTCAGCTTCGCCTCCGCTGCACATTCATCTTTGACATTGAAATCAATAGTTGTTTGTTAAAAAAAAAATCCCATCCTTTGGTCAATAGCTTACAGTTTGATATTCCTCTTGCAAAAATTAGTTTTAATTTTTAAAACAAAATTTTTAACTGATGCAAATTTCAAAGTCAGTGGATTAAAATGAGGCACGCGTAGACAAAGCTGAGATTTGATAATCGGCCATGCATCATGTGTGTAGGTGACGCGGATCTAAACTCACATCAGACTCGTTCGCTTCATGTAAGTAGAAAACTATTCGAAAGTGAAATCGATCACTGACGTGGAGCCGAGATAAAAAAAAATTAAATACATGAAAATGTAAGGGATTTTTAAGTGAGAAACTAAGAGTGATTAGTTGTTTCATGTCAGGTTAGTGATGTCGTGAGGACAAAACAAAAACCTTCTGTCCAACACAACTTTCTGGGCAAAAAAGGACGATCACTTTTGTTGGTGTGTTGGGGTATTTGTTCGTTTATTTGTTTGTTTTCGGCGTAACGGCAAAGGAGCTGCTCCGAACACTTCGCGAAGGCCAGTCTTTTGATCTAGGTGGCGCTATAACTTAATAACCTCCTTCAATTCACCCGAACGTTTTATGGCTCGCGGTTCGTAACTTTCACCATGGCGACCAAAATGCCTTCCGATTCAGTGTGTTGTGTAAGAGTAATTTCTCCCAAGTCAAGTCAAGTTTTCCCGACTCAGTTGTTGATTATTGTATAAATGTACCTGTTTTCTCCATAGACCTATAGTTTTTATAAAAAGCTCTGCGGTTTTCACTCGATTCAAAAAATTTAGAATAAAGAACTTCGCTTGCGCCGAATACATGTATCAAAACGCCTCTAGATTGCAGAGTGGGGCCTGCCCGTGCTGGCGCGACTGCACACAGCTTGGACCATCAGTGAGTGAATTTAAAGAAAACACGGCTGAAAGGGTTCTATATCATATATGCAGGTTCTCCAGACTGTTTGAAAACGTTTTTCATTCTACGCAAACTAACGCATTTTCAACGTGTCATTTCGTCATTTCAATTGCTGTGGAACTGAGTTCTACCTACGAGCAACACATTTCGGCTTCGGGTATATTCGATTTCATCTCGTCCACGCTGAAATGTCTGTATAAAATGCAGGAAACAAATTTGCCTTTTGCCGTACAATCTAATACAAGTTTTCAATATCATTTTACACCTGTAAATTTTTAGAACGATACTTTAATTTTATCCACGAACATCGTCGCGCTCAATTCCTAATTTCGATCTCAAAAGGCCACCATGGTAGTGCATAATTCAAAATTCTAACATTTTAATTCTTCCTAAATTCGTTTAGGAAATTTCTTTGATATAGATGCAATAACTGGACAAAAATCTGTAATACGTTTATCCAAATTTCGTTAAACGTCACTGTGAAATCCATAATGAAATCAGTCATTTGTACCTTTCAGATTAGTTTTCTTCAACAGACCTTAATATTCTAGGTATCATTTATGAAACAAAAGAATGCAACTGTTTTTGAAGTTAAAAAAAAACCGTCTGTATGTTTCTTTTAAATTGAAAGAGCTTGAATGTGTGCTCTGTGAAGCAAATTATTTCTGTCAGCAGTTATCCGAGCTCAGTACGCCTTTTGTCTTTTACATGCCAACGGTTTGTCGAATTGTTCTCAAGGACACGCATAACAGATACTTTTAGATACACAAGACAGATTCAGACGACTAACGTGTTGAAGTGATTGATACAAGAAGAATTCAGTCTTTAAATGCTGCCATTCAGCGACAGCTTAGACGAATCTGATCTGCAACGATGTTAATATCGACACAAGACTGTGGTGGAGAGTTTAACTGGGTAACTGCATAGTAAAGGAAATTTTTAATCTTCTGATTGAGATCATTCTTTTCAATTTATCCAGGAAAAAAGATGGCATTTTCAATTTTTTTTGGCAAGATCTTCACCGAAGCACTCATGTTTATGGAAAATATGTGATGACCTTTTAACGCCAACAAAACCGAATATTTAAAACACATACGTGGCAACATTACACCATGTACGTTAACTGTTTCAACTCGCAGTCTCTTGTATTACTGATACTTATTTATGCCCTCTGGTGTATACCTCATTTTGATTGATATTTTAAATTTGTCCGGTGTTTTACTGTTTTAAATAATTCCAATGCATTTTGAATCAATATTGTACAGCGCGTTTATGTTCAGCATAGAATTTGCACTTGATCAATTCCATTATTATTAACAATATTGGCAGCATTATGTTGACACATTTAGATGTCATGTGACACAAACTATCACGCCCCCTCCCCCTCCGGTGCACCCCCATTTGAAATCTCTGTTGATTTTTCATAGCTATGCAGCTACAGCTTATTTTCTCGAGGTGCCCCTTGAAAATGTGTGCATCCCCGGGTGCCCTCCCCCCGGACATTTAGCCCCAGTTATGCCACTGGCTCACCCAAAGGAAAACCTCCTTCTGAATCTGAGCCCCTCCCATTCCAACCGTCCGCAATACAAATCTTAATCCTGTAACTGTCTACAGTACTATTCCAATTCCTTTTACTCTTAAGATGGAAATGCATTAGTGCATTACTAAGTCGTTCACCAACATTTCAAGTGATTTGATATATACAAATATGTACATACATGTATATAAAAATGCATCTACATAAAAATTAACTGGTAACAATAAAAATAAGGTGAAAAATTTTTATTCATTGGCCCTTACAAAGTGACCTTTGATGACTTATACAACACCAATTATAGACGCGTATGTGCTGTGTGATATCTAAAGATTTTCCACTGTATTTTTGTCAGGGTTAAACGCAAATATACAAAAAACAGATTTAAAAAATACCAATTTTGTTTCACCTTTGTCTGTTTCTAGAGTCAGAAAATCATATTCATAAAATTTGATCTTACTTTTGCCTCAGTAAAACATGTTTTAAAAGAGATTTAAAAATTGCATCTGAGAGAAACAGTAGCAAGGCCATCAGCCGGATAGTTGTAATGAATGGTCTTCAAGTTGTCCATACACCCTAGCTAGTGTTCAACAGTTTGCTTTTCAAGTTAAAGGTTGACCACTGCAACAAAACTGTGTGTAAAGCTGATCTATAAATGGTTTGCCTGCCTGACGCTGGCTGAACATGATTTATGCCAGGAATTCTTTATATATATATTGCTGGACTGGATGTTATTAATAATTCATCAATACCTAAGATATTTAGCTATTCTTATTGGTTCAAAGCATGTCACATGGCAGGTCTTAAATGACACTAGCTGGTTCCACTTCCTGCAGTATGTGCTAAATGTGCATCAATTCCCCTGGTCCAGTCTTAAGCAATGTTTAAGGCTGGACAAGCACATGTTCGTTCTCTTATTTAAATAGCTGAAAATTGCCTTGACAGAGGGTATTCAACAAGGAGTGGCTGAATCTTCAGGTTAGAAATGATAACACCAGCAATCGGCCCATAGCCACAAAAACAGTAAAGACTCACTTACTGCATGATTCTATGTTCGCTGTCTTTATCTAAGAATGGCTTAGAATAATACCTAATTTGCCAGTATTGAACTGCTTAAGCCAGCTGGTTAACAATCGCAATGGCAGCTCTTTTTCAAGTATGGACTGCCAGGGCACTTAGCTATCACATTAAAGTTAGTTTTGTCAAATGACAGTTCATATTTGCAGGTTGGGTTGCCCATTATACAACACACACAAGTGCGGGTGCTGCCTGGCCAAAAGCTGCATTCAAACATCTTCATATCCTTAGCATGTAGGTGTCCCTTCAATTTGGTGGCTTCAAAGTTCAAAAATACACGGTGTTGAATATGAATGGTTTTTGCAGAGAGGCATTCCTGAATCTTTAGTAAGCCTTAAATATGCAAGAACCCCTTGTCTAATGCCCATGGGCAAGTTCAATCAGCGGCTATTTGTTAACCACTGGTCGATTTTCCTTGATGCCCGATATATATTTAATGCATAGGTCACCAGTCAAAATCGACCACTGGTTGACAATTTGTCACTGATGGAACCTACCCCATGATGGTCATAGGATGGTAAACTGCAAGTGCCTGGTCTCGTCCCTTCACTCTCCTTCAAATGTAGAACTTGTACTCCTTGACCACACACCATGATAACATGCCCAGCATGCCTAGAGAACCAATAAAATAACACACCCTCATCTATACTAAATTTAAAGTGTATGCAACATATAAAATGCAATTTAGAAAACAGCGAGAGCAAAAATATAACAAAGCAAACTAACCAATCTGAAATTAGTGGACTTCTTTCCCTCCAGTTAATACAAGTTATGAGTCAACTGGCATGATAGCTTAAACCCTAGCATGGCAGAAGAGGCCTCGGGAAAATAATTTGAAATGATGGCAAACCATAAAGTGACCATCATGGCTAAACAAATTACCTCGAAACAACACACAAACAGTTTGTCTTCCATTATCAATGGGGCAGAACTGATTCCATGCATGCATATATGCAGAATTCGGTTGTGCTCTAGTGGTTTTTATTGTCGGGTGTTGCAAAATTAGCTGGCCTGACTTACCTCAAGGTCCAGTGGGCCATGCCAGCACAGTCAGCAATGAGGGTAAAGCTGCTACCAAACTGCTTAACCTGAAAAAAAAATTGTTGGGGTTAGGAATAGTTGAATATCTGGTGGATTGTTTTAGCAAATGAACCACAACTATCAAATGTTGGCATATGTACAGGTATTCCTCCTCAGTAAACAGAAAGATACAAAGGGTCATCTTGGTGTACACAATACATTGTAAGTAAAGTCATGTTTATATATGGATGAATTGTGTGCATTGAAGAATCACCCAAAATGCAAGTGTATTCCTACACAATATCACAGCTCAGCGACACACTTATTTGTTCATGTACACTGCCCATTAAGGCTCAATGCTTTTGCAATATTGATCCTAAATGGCACCTTTCCATAAACACGTTTTCAGAGCACCTCATGTCAATATGCACATTTCTGTCATGCATGGATTCACAATTTGGTAACAGAAACCCATAAAATAAGAGCTCCCTGAATGAAATCACAGCAACAGTGCTTTGAGTCATCCAGACAAGCATGGACAATTTGAAAAGTAAAAATAAAGTGCAGCATTCCTTACACTTCACCCCAAAGGATGTCAAGCAAGTTTAAGCTACATAAAAGGTTATCAATCAGATGGACCCTTTAAAATCCTCAGTTCACCACTGAGGAATGGATGCTTTGACACACTATTAAAGCAGACAAGACTTCTAAAAACAATTATTACGCTTGGAGAGAAAATTTTGAAACAAGATTCAAAAGGACACGATTGTGACTGACATTATATGTGCAGCTCTTTTCAGAACTCAGTGGGCTACTCAATGTTAGTTTCTAGCTACAAAGACAAGATTTGAAGGAGTGGTTTCCTAGTCTAAATGTAATAGGTCTTGTGATATAATCTATAATGCCAAGGAAAAAAACAGTTGTTATTCTGAGATTAATGAAATAATGAAAAGCAAACACTGCACTAGATCCATACATCATGGTCTTGACAACAAATATTGCAGAAACTGTCCAAGATATATGTTCTCCAAAGGGATTTCCTACCAAATTAAAGCACAGCAAGATGCACAACTATTGTGCCTTTCCTTGGAACATAAAAGATAAGTATGTTATGGTCTCTTCCACAAATGAAGGCAGTCTTCATGAGGTGGCCTTATTGACAGGACTGAAAACTTTCACTGCATATTTTCTTTTGTTCAAGACTGCCCTCTTGACAGGATCGGCAGATGAGCTGTAATTCCTATCCAAATGGACACTACAATTTCTGTTGCAAGAGGGATTGTGATTATTTTTTCCCCTTCTGAATCAAGAAATGGAGATGGAGTTTTATTTGTTGGTAAGGAAAAGCTTGTTCTTGATCATGCTGTTGTCAAAAGTTGAAAAATAAACCGACCAAGAATTTTTATGTCAGAAAACCACGGACTTCATATCAAGGCCAATTTCACGAAACTTACGCACTGCGTAAGTCCGCGACTTATGCAACAACTTATGGTGTAACTCACACAGTCATTTTAGGTGGCGTAAGTTGTGGGAGAAAGCAAAAATTAGTGATTTTACTAGCTTATCCTGTTTGTTTAAGCTTCATCATTGCTGAACTTAACAAGGCTTATACGAGAAACATACAACTTTGATGCAGAAGGTAATGAAACCCTTGCTTGGCAGTTAAATAACTGCAAGATTTTCTGTCCAGTTCCGATGAAGAAAGGACGAGGTGATTCACAGACTTTTTGATAACTGTTGTTATACTGGAATCAAACAGCCATTGTAAAGGCCATTTTTGTCTCCATCCAAGAATTTTAATACATGTATTATTAACACGAAGCCCAGCTGCGCAACTTTTTGTGAAATCAAATATAATTATATTATGCAGCTATGGCATAAATTTGTGGCAAAAGGCTTACGTGAGGTTCAAATTATGCCATGTTTTGTGAAATCGCCTGCTGTCCCTTTATGCAATTTATGACATGGTAAGAGAACACAGTCCTTGAAATTGACAGCTGGGTAAGGAGATCCATTAAGAAATTTTACAATATCGTAGGATTATTTAATTCATTCATGGATGAATAAACAATTTCAAAAGTATAAATGCTGAAACATTTAGAATCGTGTAAATTATTTTAAATCATTTTTCAACCCCCCCCCCAAAATTCCATAAAATGACATTTTAAAAGAATTTGTATTTTTGTGCAACACCGCAGGCAAATTGGATGAAAGACCCAATGAGTACAAAGTAAAATGCTTTTTGAGAATGACCGCTGTCTGTTTTTTTCAAGTGTTCAAGTGATTCTGTCTGTATGAACAATTCAGCTACCTGTTCAACGCCAAGTACATAGAGATTGTCGGGACAGTTCCCTTTGTCCGATTTTGGAGACCTCTACCATGCGTATAAAGACAACGTGTCCGGTACCGGCAACCCCAGCGGCAAGTGGTTAACACAAATTCAGGGTGATTCAATTATTTTGTTTATAATTACCTTCAGGATGGAGGTCTTGTCAGGTGAAATGCTGATACTCCAAACACTGAGTCTTTGATCAATGGAGGATGAGACTAGAGTGCAGACATCAGTGAAACACAAGCCTAGAGAAGGGTTCAGCAATGATAAACAAGATCACTCATGGGTCAGATGAAGTCTCCCCATATCACATCTCTGATGAACCAAAGAAAAATCTAATCTGTACTCCTATACAACATCATAAAAATCATCTGTTCTTTGAATTTCCAAATGCAGCATGACAAACAAAAAGACACTCTGAGCTTGAAAAACATACATGTGGCAATACAAATGTGAAAAAAGAAAACAACTTGAAAGAAAAGTAAGGTTTTGCCCTCCTGTGGGTTATATGTATTGAGCTCCTAAAACTTTACTCACAACATCTTGAAATATGCTTTCTGTATGCAATTTTGTAACTAAATAATTGATATGTTTTCCTTGTTATCATTAATTTTCATCTTTGAAAATTCAAATTCAAACAAATATTCAAAATTTGATAAGTAATTAAAGATAATCTGAACAACCCTATGGACCAATTCTCATTCACAAACAAAACTAAAACTTGAATCATGAGTGACGAGTGGCCAAGCTCGAGAGGTGAAAATCAAATAAAAAAAAAGTTAGACAGCACTGACAAAGATTAACAAGCTGATGTCTTTTTTCTAGTATTGCTCTCAAAATCCATCCAAATATTTAGCCTGTTTATTTTACATCTTTTTGCAAATTTCCCAACTGCATTACAATAAAAAAAATCCACAAAATATCTTGGTATTTTTTGTATATGGATCTCCACATTTGAACAGCTTTGAATATACCGTGAAAAAACACAAACAAACAAAAAAACAAACACAGAAAAAATAAACCAACAAACAAAAACGGAAAGTGCATACTGCATCTATGATCTAAATACAGCAGGGAAATCCTAGACATGTGATATATATTCTTCTAGTCTTTAGAGGCCACCCTCATATGTATTAGTGATAGGGCTGGGAACCAACCTAACAGATTGACCACAATAAACTTTAAAAACAGGAAACTATAAAACAAGTGATAATTGATACAATTGACTGTATTACATGCAAATACGGTCCCTGTGAGGATTGTGGCTTCATGAAGTACACGACACCCCTTGTTTTTTCCCTTATATGTAGACCGATAGTGCTCGATAGTGCCCATCAATGCATTTGAAAAAGGGATTTGTTGACTGTGCAAGCTTATGAAAAAGTTTTATCAATGAAAGTCTTGTTGGGTGCACCGTCACTTTTTAATTTGACAATTCAGTAATGCATGAAAGCTGGCAACGGTACAAGGACTTGTTAGGTGCACTTTTGCTGATTGTATTCCCAAATCACTTGACATAGCTTTGTAAATTTTGGTATACAGCGGCTAAAGAGGAGACACTAGGGAGTAACATGGCCACTTAGGTGACTTGACCTACCTGTGACCTGGGCAGCGTGTGCACAGGTGATGCTGTGTGTATGCTCCACGCTGACCCTGATATTTCTGTCAGATTCAGCACTTACAGAGAGCAGACTGAGCTGTATGGAATTGTCGTCACCACCACTTGCCAATAGGAACCTGTTGCCTGAAAACAAGAAAACAAACAAACCTTTAGTCTTGCTGAATACTTCAATTATTTCTGCTGTGAATACATTAAATCCCTGAACTGAGTGTGTGTGAGTCCAGATGAGCATACCATTGCACAAAAGCTATTGTTAAGCTCATATGGATGGAATTCAAAATAGTCATGTGAGCCTCAGCCTGCTGGGTGCTGTGCTAGTGCCAGACTGCCTGTAGAGGGCCGTGTAATTTTTGCCTGGGCACGGCCAAAGAAGGCCATGGTCAATCCCTTGGCCGATCCAGTTGAAGGGAGACATGCGTGATGCATCAATTGACAGCCTCCTTCATCTCAGTTAGTCCTCCACCTCAGTAAGTTACTCCAACATTTACAGCTGAGTCCACACTTCGCGTCCTCTGTCCAGCTCTGCCTGCCCGGTGTCCTCCCTCCAGATTAACCTGCAAGCAGGAGGGTCTTAGGGTGTTGAAACGTGTGAGGTGCCCAGACCATACCAGCTTTCTCCTTTTTTATGGTCGCCAGCAAATGGCTCTTCTGGTCCAGCAAGTTTTGCCACATGATTGGAGACATAGTTCTTGGTCTGTGCTTCGTCCAGCCTTGAGCAGCTGGTAGAGGCATTTTGGCTCATTCTCTCCAGGTCCATTGACGTGGCTCAATTTCCTAGTCATACAGCAGATCTGACATTACCAGGGATCTGTGCATTGTGTCATCTCAGTTTTGTACTGAAACTAATGCCCTTACTCCTCTAGATTTTGCCCAGTCTTGCCACTGTTGACATGGCCACTGCTGGACAGGTTTCTGTGACTGACCTGCCGTCTCTGATAATGATGGTACCCAGATACGTGAATGCTTCCGCTTCTTCAAGCTTCTTGCTGTTCACTGTGATGTCTGTACTGATATCCGCCACGAGCAGAAGCACCCCCTCATCAAGAAAAGAGCCACATTGGTCAGGAGTTTTCATTTTGTTGGTAGTGTTGCAACTGTGATGCATGCATTTCATAGTCGTTCATGAACCAACAAAGAGTAGTTTAGTAACAAAGAAGCCTCTGTTGCTAAGAAAATAGTGCCCTCTCTTGGTCCAGCTCAAGGTCCATCGTTGCTGTTGGTCATCACTTTTGCTCTTTTCTGTGCTGACTCCCATGCCATAAGGTTTCCCTTGATCGGTGAGACTTTCAGTGAGTTCTTGCAGTTTGTTGTTACTTCCTGGAAGTTGGTCAATATCATCTATGAAATGCAGGTTGTGGATCTGCCTTCCCCGTTAAGATGGTGTCATGAAAGTTAAGGAGGGATTTTCTGGTGATATTCCATCAAAAGTCTTGCTGTAAGTTGAAGTGTTACACAACTTAAATCCCCTGGGTTGGGAGTAGAGTAATGCTACTTTTACCCCAGGCTTCTTCACCAAAACTGACCATCATCAAGCTCTGCTCTTTCTAATTTCCGAAACTGTGGTCTTTACACTTTTTTCTGCAACAAACTCTTTAATTAATTTGTTTTTTATTTTCATACATAGTAGCTCCAAGTTGTCCCTAAATATGGAAGTAATTAGACTACGTGGATGGTCCTTTTGTTTCTAACAAGGTAATTTTCTTGGTGCCTGTAAAATCTACGTACTCTCTGATTTGTTTTTGTGTCTCGTTGCAGCCCCAGACCGCACAATACAAAAAAGCGCTGTGTTAGATACTGCATCAAATGGCCCAGTCTTGAAGGATTTTCTGATCGGTAACCAGCACGTTGAAGCATAGGGGCTTGCTGAGTCTATGGTGACCTTTTCTCTGATTGGTCACCAGTTTCACTATTGCAAATACAGTCAACACAGAAAACCTTACCCAGACACTTACTCACCATCTAATTGACTCATGCACAGTGCATTGATTCCTGACTGGTGTGCCTCAATGGAAAGTAGTGACTGTCTGAAGCCATCCTCACTGTCTCCTGATGAATCAGTCTCTGTCAAATTCATTGCCAGAGCTCCAAGTTCCTTTTGAGATGCTAAAGGTTTAGTTCTTTGCATGTCCTGATGTTTCTGTATTGTTCCAGGCTCTTCTCGCTCCTTTTTGGACAGTGGAGGTAATGTGTACCAAGTACTTGAGGTCTGATCAGTATCTGTGGTTATATGATGGCATGAGTCTCTGGTAGAACTGCATGGTTCTCTGGTATCACTGAAAAGTTCTTTGGTATTACTGAATTGTTCCTTGGGATTTCTGCATTGTGCTGTTGTGTTGCTGCATGCTCCCACATCATCACTGCTTGGTTCTGCATTACTATCACACCGTTCCTTGATACTAACCTTTGCTTCTTTAGAAATACTGCATAGATCTTTACCACTTGCTGACATTTTAGTATTGCTACACTGCTCCTTCATACTTCTAGAAAGTTCCCTGCTTATTGCACCAGTCTGTTGATTTGTTTCTAAGACTTCAATTTTAGATTTATCGTTTGTGTTCAATTCACTTTTCGCCAGCTTGCTGTCCTCTGTGCAATCAGCACTGCATTCCCTGAGCGCTTTCTGGATATCCCAGAATACAATTCTGCCATTGGTTCCTGCAGTCAGCAGAACAGGGCACAAGCCCCACGGGAAGTCAAGGGTGATGCCGAGTGTGGCAAGCAGACAACAGCCTTGGGAGTTGGTCGAAACAAGTGGGGTCATTTCCCTGGTCTGCTCGTTAAAAACAAAGAGCCTGTGAAAAAATTATCAGTAGAGAAAACAGTTACTCCTCAGCAAGTGTTTACCGATGTCAAATTACAACAGTGGAAATTAAGGAAAAAAGCCAAAGAACTGTTTCTAGTTTCACAGAAAGACAAGTTCTACACATAAAATTAGCATTGGACATCTTGCCATTATGTTATGCTCTCATATTCTGGCAAATTTCAATTTGACAGGCTGCATTTTAACGTTACAAGAGCTCAGTCGACTCGTTGAAAATGAAACAACCTAATTACATGCCATTTTAGAAATACACCTCTTGTAAAGTGCTGTAATAATTATTGCTCTTTGTAAAAACAAGTCCATAAAAGCCATTTCTCTGAACTTGTTTTCAGAATTTTAATTTTTTATTCAGTTAGAGCTTCTCATGTAGGAAAACAAATACAGAACTCTAGAAAAAGTTCAATGCCAAGTTTAAAATGACATAAGAAGCCCATAACTGATTTTTCCCACACTGTGACGGAGTTCTAGATTGTGTGACATCTACAATCGACAGAAATGAATCTCCCTTGATATATGTATCAACAGCTCTGTACACCTGTATCACACGTTGTATTTTGGAACGGTTGTGTTTCTTTTTTTTTTTTACTTGTGGTGTGTATTAACAGCTGGTATAGGAACCCACTTCGCTATGGATGTAACACACCTGTATATGGGTATCAACAAAAGAAACTCAATCCCCCAATTTATGGAAAATAAAAAAAAATACCAACTGCATTCAACTAGTTAATTCTGTTTTACCCAAAAGAATACTCATCACAACCTTTAAACCTCAAAACTAAAATAAGCGCTGTCCCTGTGTCTACATGGTTGAAGAAGAATGATGCTTGGATATTCATGTGCCCAATGCTAATGCACATCCTTTTTTTAGGCATTTATTTTTACCTCAGGTAGGCATCAGAACCAGCTACTCCCAGAATGCATTCTGTCCTGCTGTAGCCAACCACCTTGTTTCCTTTCCAGAGAGAGGCTGACATGAACCTGGTTTCTGGATCAACAGGCTTTCCGTGTCTCTTCAGCCAGCGTCGCTGCTTAACGTTGTCGGTGTTTCCGTAGGACATCAGGTGCTCCACAGTGCACATGGACTTCAGGAGCACAGAAGCCTTAATAGTTTGTTTGATATAATGAAAAGTAACTGATGTTTAACTGAATAGCTTTCTGACATTTTTGTTCACACCCACTGCCATTTAGTATGGGTGGCAAAAGTTTTCAGTAAGTTTACCCTTGGTTGGCAATGTTTGCCTCAAAATGCACTTTGTACTTTAAAGTAAACATTGGAGGCATTTTCTGTTGGCATTTAGCATGGTATTCATTATTTCATGTTTTAATGCTAACATGAGATTTTTTTAAACACTTTGTGAAATACTCGTTCAGTTTTACACTTCTTGACAGCTATGGTTTACGTTGGCAACACTGCATTTATGACATCAGCAAAAGGCGATTGTGGTAGCACACAGGGTTTTTTTTTTAGATGGAAAGGGTGATTCTTTACTTCTTGTTTTATTGGCTTCTATTATATCAATACTTCCACAATTCATACAAGAAACCTAACTAGCTGTGAATATCAAGAGACTTTCTTCTTGGCTAATTTATACTTCCACTTCTTGAAGTTTAAACACTTCTGTTAATGTGTATGATATGATTACGCAAATATCAATATATCTCCAGATTGCAAAAGGCCACAGGGTTCAAACCTACACCAAATGAAAGCTTATAATGTAAAAAATTCAAATGTGTATGCAACTCCTTTTGAAAAAATGTCCCATAATACCCATTTTGGTGGAGTAGGTCACATATTGTACAGAACACAAAGAGAGTAATAAATTGCATTTTTTTCCATTACTGACATACGGTAAGGGCCATCTGAGAACACAGGACAGATGGCACAGAGTTTACAAATGGTTAAAAATGTAACAATTTCATTAATATGCTTTGTCCATTACCACGATATTGTGAACTGTGCCATCTGAGAATACAGGAAATATTTTACATGTTGCTTCGGTATGATAACTGATGACCTCTTGCTTGCTAGAGCAGATTATGTCAGAACTGCGTGACCATGAAAGTTTGTTGGGTCAGGTATTGAATCCGTCCATTCCAATATAAGGACAGTTACCAAAATCATGGAATGAAATGATGGAAAGACGGGCATATTTTTACACATGGCATTTTGTATCTGGCCAAACTTAATTTACGTATGGTTTTCTCAGTCATTCCAAGCCTAATTTTTAAGGTAATGTTACACAATCCTAAGGCCCTATAAACTAAAGCTAACCTGGTCTTGAAGAGGGCAGTGTTGGGGGAGTGTCAATCTCCAGCACAGTATGGCTCGCCGGCCACCAACAGAGAACAGTAGTAACCTTTGACCTGCCTCCTGACCACCCGTGACCTCTCCTTGCTCTAAGGGTTCTCCCTCCGGGTCTATTGCAAATGAGGAGGGGCAGGCGGCCAGGCAGCGAACGCTTGAAATGTGGACTTGAAGACGGTGCAGGATTTGAAGTGTGGAGGGTTCACCAACAGGGACTGTGGGCTTGTTTGTTAAGGAAAGACGTCTGCTTGAATACAGCAGCTGCTTGAGATCAAAATGTCTCTGAACAAAGAAAATATACTTTCAATTGTCCTTATTTTCCGCTAACTCCCGTGCATAAAACCTTCTCAGACAAATTTTCTGGTTTGATGTATGAGTTGAGAACATATTAGAAATGCGGATACACCCGAGTGTAACTGGTTCAAAGTAGCAAAGTTAGAAGGGATTAGACATATAGCTCTTAAAGGTCACAATCGAACTCTAAACCGTTCAATCTTTGGATCTCAATTCTCTCTTAAATAGACCTAAAACATGATGTCATCATGCTCTGTTTACAAGTGCGCTTGCCTAACAGTGGGGACTTGATGGATCACATCCCACCTCACTAACATAGGAAAGCACACATGTGGTAATCAAGGCATGAAGTCATTATTTCACAGGTCTATACATTGACCAAACTTTCTCCATATAAACTTACTGCGAGGCCATCAATCAGATTTCAATAATGCAAATTAAACAGTATGCTGACACGTACACACTGCCAAAGAATGGGACATACATGGGACATCCTCTGAAAATTCAGCATGTACCAATCAAAAACGATCTTCACTGACATGAACACTGCAGGCTGGAAAAAGACCAGCATTACATAATCGGGAAATTTCTTGTCAAATATTTTGGCCTTAACTATGGCATTGAGTGAGGTGTGGATACACCTGATGGCAACTAGGTTGACAGCATTATCTTCACTTCCTGTAGCACAAAGTGCACATTCCCCTACAAAGACAGGAAGGCAAGAGGTCCATGAGAAATGTGGAAATACAGTATATTATTGAAGCAAATTCAATTTACCTTTCTTAAAATTTCTGAGGAAATTCCAAAACCTAAGAATTATTACAGGGTCCAGCGTGAAGTTTTCTTTAATGTTATTTTGTTGCAACTTTATATTCTTGGACTCTCTCTTTAAATGTCTGAAAAAATATTCATTTGGGGTTAAGTACATGTACATTGAACACTTTTAATTGTATAAAACAATTAAAACTATTATGCTCTTCTGTAAAACAGAAAGTACTTTTGTTGTGATGTCAACCATGGAAGAAACTATTCACTCTGTAGGGTTTCTTGTTCAAATTGTGAACCTGAAATTTACTCACTTGGGGAACATTTCTGGGAAACGGTTGCCTACTGGCTTTGTGCTAATAACAATGAACCAAGAAAAGGAAATTTTTGGAACAGTAGACTGTCAAAATTGCAGCAAGTTTTGAGCAAAAATCAATAAGGTTTTCTCCATTGAATGGCATCACGATATGCCTGAACGTTTTGTGAATATGGAGATCGGCATTAGCATAAAACCAGAGAGGCGCCATAAAACCCTTTGAAATAGAAAGCAAAAAATTTAAAATAAGGTACATGGAAATATTTTGAAGGACTTTCAAGGACTGTAGTAAAAAACGCATTGCACAGACCCTTCAAGGCTTACAATAACCAACCATTTTACCTCAAAGAATTTGCCTGTGAGCATATGACAAGTCACGTGACCTTGCCATACCAAATTAACTGATTATGTTCCCAACACTATCCAGTTTAGCCCATCGCTGTGCATGTACGATAGTTTATTCCCATCCAGTGCATCAAATGTACATGTACAAGCACGGTCCTTCTCTTCACTGCACAGCTTGCCACTAGTTTTTAAATGTTGTTGCATCTCTATTACAAGTAATAGCATAAATGTGACCTTGTGTTTGTTGAGCCTGCACTTAGATGGGTGGTTGGCATTTGTTCTGTTGGGTTTGATTTACGCTAATGAACAACACCTATGAAGAAGCAGTAGACATTGCCTGGTGAACTACTTGCCAAGAAAACTTTGCAGGAGTAGAACTTTCAAACTATTATGTGCACAAGCCTGCAGTTTTTCATCTGTGAATAAGGTTTTTCCTTTTTATCACTGACAGCACAGAAATAAACTCGAGACGCCTACAACTCCCCCCTCCCCCGAGCTTGCTTGCTTGCTTGCTTGCTTACCATCTGGAAGACTGACGGTGGTGAGGAATTTGATGCATGTGATTCGGCGTCCATGCAAACTCTCCTGTGGAACCACAAATAAGGGTAAAAATGGAAACAAAAAGATGGGGTTGAGGATTATTCCTCAAGTGAAGCGACAGTAAGGACAGTATGTGAAATGTAATAAAAACGAGAAACACAGCAATGCAAAACATTTGGATATACCGATCATTTCCCTTGGTTAACAAATGTTCAACACACTTTTATCAAACATTGAAATTTCCTTCAAATGAGTGAACTACATTTAGGACTGATGATATTGACTTGATAGGCAAAGAAAACTTTAATCTTATTCATGAAGGAACAATGACCAACGCGTGGTCCATATCTTGTGGGTACATGTATGAATGCTATGTACTTCCATCACCAAAATTTGCACATGCAATGAAGGCATTAAGCTGTACACTTTCCTGGGAGCTGAGGTGGTAAGTAGGGATAATGTAGAAATGTATTGCCTTGAGCACCAGTGACGCTGGATACCAGTTATTATTAAGGGACAGTATATGTGGGTGGGGTTGGGGGATTTTTCACCTTTAGTGTGGGATGTCGCTGTAGTTTCTCTCCGGGTGCTGTGCACACAATGACCTTTTTGGTTTTAATGCAAGCAAAAATGGCCAACGAACCACACGTGCCATCCTTCCTTGCCACAGTGTCCCCATGGGTGGAGCTCTCCCCTTGGGTAAGGGGAGGCTCACAGTTGGCAAAACTCCAGGCCCTGTGACCCCCACCACAATGGATCTGGATCAGTTTCTCGTTGCTCTTGTGACTCCAAACAATAAAGGAAGACTGCAAAATGACCAAGGAGACACACATATGAATACAATAGGGACAAGTAGCCCATCTTGAGTCACAAAAGGCCACTCAAGACACCCTGAGGGCTACAAGAGGAAAAGTAACTCAACTGAGATAGGGTTGCAGGCAACTGAACAAACATGGTTCATTATTCAAAAATTGGCTTAAAATTGGTATTTGACTCATAAAAATTATATTTATTTTTGATGATTTTTTCCGTGATTTGACCAATTTTCTCACTGTCTCAAGTGTGATGATCAAATAATGGAATGGAAGGCTGGATTTCATATTGTTTTCAAAGCAAAATTATTAACACAACTTAAATGACATTTCTGTATTTTTTGTGAATTTCCGCATAAAACATGGCCAATTTGTAACGGTTGGAAGCTCAACAACAGGATAAAAGTCTGGAATTCAAAAGCCCAGCAGTTCTTGCCTCAACATGTGCAAACCACATATCCTTGCTTGGTTCTCAAGAATGAGAACATACACGTAGCACTGTCCTGCAAGGAGTCTGTATGCTTGGGAAAACTCAAGTATGTTCGGACAAAAATATCTTTGATGGCCAAGATTTTCTCTCTTAGGTTGGAATAACCATGACACTGGTCAAATGGTCGTGATGAGCATGCAGTTCATGAAACTAGTGGCAATTCAGAAATATGGAATTAGGTCTTAATATTTCAACTTAAAACATGGTAAGTCAAACCTGATTTTCCGAAAGTGGAAAGTTGAACTTACAGCATGGAAACCGCACACCAAGACATCGTCAGCAGCAGTGAATGAAATATTCTCTATCCACTCAAAACCTTTATATACCTTGTCAAAAACATGAGGGAAATATCATAAAAGACAATTAATGACAGATGTTTGTGTGCGGTGAATTCTTTGTAATTGGTGAATTCAGATTTTTACTGTGTGCTAGCAGAACACTCTTTCTGTCTTTTGAGAAAGATTTCATTATATTAAGTTGACAATAACTTCTTCTTTTAAAGTGCACTTCATCTTAATATAAAATCTGCAAGTGTTTTGCATGTAAAAACTTACACACTATCGAGACCCATCTCAAAAAAGAACGGGGTTTGACATTCTTCTGGCAACTTCCCCGTAGAAAAACCTATTATTTCCGTGTCTTTTGAGACCAAATAACATACCCCATTCACTCAGGGACAAGTTCAACCAAGGGGGACACAAAAAAGTGATTGTATCATTTAAATTTCAGATTTCAAATCACAGCAAATCCTTAATAATTTTAGCTCCCATTTCTTCAAAGAAATTTCTGGAGGGTGCCATACTGCAATACCTTACAAGTATTCATCATCTCTAGTCTGGTACCCTGCAGCCTGTTCTGTCTGTACATGCCATCTCTACCTGTGCTGTAAATGCACCCAGCATGGTAGCAAACGTGCGTCACGCCGGACTTGCCGTGTATGCAAGGAAGAGAGTGTGTCGGACCAACTAGCTGGACAAGTTAAAAGTGACAATTTAAATTCACAGTTGGAAAATAAAAACAGGAGAGTGGGAGACATACATCCTAATCTTTAACCCCTCCAAGCCTCTAACCCTCCAAATCCCTTCAAAATCTGTAGAATGGGTAAGAGGGAGGACTTTGCATCAAACCCTTTCTGAAGTCCTCCTCAGTGGAGTATATGCTTTGCTTTTCTAGACACTCCACAATAATTTGTGTGGTCAAGTCAGGACAAGTAGTGTGATCCGTTTGGCCCTTCAGAACCTCATGAATTAACTTCTTCCTTAAACAGCTGATGTGGTTCTTCTGTTTGGGTGATTGTAAGGGTGACTACTGTTTTAAAATCAAGCTCTGTGAGTGGCTAAACATGTTCCAAATGCATCTGACCACATTATATTTGCCAAACTGTAATCCCAACTGGTGGCAGCTCAAAAGGTCACCTTGGTTTTGGCAACCAAGAGCAATTCTGACAAGTGAAAT
Source organism: Acanthaster planci (assembly GCF_001949145.1). Next base: position 701,526 of record NW_019091441.1, read on the forward strand.
GCACTCAGTACAAAGTGCACCTGTGTCCTTAACCACTAGAATATTAAAATCTGGTCCAGAAACTCACATCTGTTTGTTTTGTACAGTGCATTGAAACCTTGTGTGAAATTTACTCTACTATCATGGTTCATAATTATTATCTCTGATTTACAATTGGCACAGTGCCAGAAGATTCATGGACGGAGACCAAAGTATCGGAGTGAATTCGGGCAGTGATATCTATTCACAATCTAGAGATGGTTCTATCGTGTAAGAGCTATGACAAGTAAAAAGGCTGCAAATCTGCTGATAAGATTCACAATCAACACAAATTGATGCTGTGCGTATCTGACAAGGTAATGTTGGCACAACTAGTAAAAAAAGATTAAAACCATTCACACAACAGTGGCCCAATGCTCACCTTTTCCTCTGGTCTTGTTCTGTGTAGGTTTGTATAGAGCAGAACGGAGCCTCTCCGATCTCCACACACGAGGGCGCCCTCCTGATTGGGAACCAACGTGACAGTGGTCAGCCAACGCTGTGGTGCTTGAGGCAATAGGAACCTGGCTGCTTCCACTAGGCAGTAAGCCTTGCTGGATTTGTCGGCCTTGTACCAGATCTGCAAAATTGGCAGAGAGCAAAAACGAAGAGTAATAAAGTCACCGAAGTGTCCCATATTGCTGTGATGCAAACCTGTGTGCATTAGTCTCACACTCCAGGCATGAAAGACTTAATTCAATAGTTTACATGTTGCCAGTGACAGATCCAACAAGTCAACTGTTCCACCTTCCTTAGCTTTAGAGTCCAAGCCTGCCAGCCATCACAAATCACAAAGTGGTACTGTTCAATGGGGCTATCACTATCACTGTCCAAGATTTAGCAGTTTTATGCTGCTGTTGATTGCACTATGCAGCAAAGCACACAGGGCACTGTTGCATCTAGTATGGTAAGGATTTTAACAAACCATAGAGGAAGGACACAGAAGGAGTTGGAACTCTGGCACTTCAAAGTGTTTAGTGATGGTTGCTGCCAAGTCAGACGAATAATAGAAAACATTCCAAAAATGCCTGATCACTGCCTCCATCTTAGTCAGACAAGCAGGGCCAGTAATATCCTAGCAATACTAGTTTTTTGCTTGCAATTAAATACAAATTATTGTTGTGACTAGAAAACAGAGAGAGAAACATCCCTGATATCAGATCTACTTTTGCCATCGTAAATAAACTTTTTAAATTTTGATACATTGTTCCATTACCCATGCAAAGTTTGTATTTTTTTTCTCCTCCCTCCAATACATCAGTGTTCAAAGATTTGGCTAAGACTGGCCAACAAAATGTTGACTTTTACTTGAAAGATAAGTTCATAAGTAACAAAACGTGTTATTTTATCACTGAAAGTGATCTTGAAATCTCATAAACTACTCCTTGTGCAAATGCCATAATAAAAATGATTCAAACAAAACACAAAATCTTGTAAACAACCAGGCTATTTAGTCCCGAAATAACTCCAGAAGAAAGCTCTCATTATGGGCAATGACTGCACATATAGATTTAGGGCACACATAATAATGCAAGTAACTGCACAAGCGTTAAATTTGATGTTGTCATGAGATAATATCAAGCACCAACAAAGCATGAATATTCATTCTCCTATACCTCAGTGCACAAAGTTTTAAGGATGTAGATTACCAGTGACAAATTGCGGCGGCGATCATAGGGTACAAAGGGGTTTCGTGGTTGTGAAACAGATGGTACGTAGCAAGCGTTCCCTGTGCTCTGGCTATGGACATACCAGGCATGCCAAAAAGCGGTAATTGGCCAGATGTTATAGCCCGGGCAGTTCAATTTCCTTTTGTGTCCTTCCTCCATGAAAAAACACACACTTGAATAAATAGAAAAAAAATGGCAAAAGGCATCGGTACATGAGCCGTTGATGTTGCTGTATAACTGTCAGTGTAATGGCATGTGAAATCATATCTCTCAATGATGCATTAACCACTTGCTGCCACTGAGCATCGTTTTGGAGACGTTTACTTTACACCGGTATGCACAGACAGGGTGCCCGAAATCGGACAAAGGGAACTGGGCCTTATAACAAAAGACCGTACTCGGAACAAAAGACCAATAGAGGAGGTAATACGTCATTGTTTTGAAACAGTATACCATTATTTGTGGCATTCAGTGCAAGCAGATTACAACCGGGGACATAAGTGCTCCAGCGATGAACGATACAATACCGCTGCACGCTAATCTGGCCACATTTAAATAGACGCCAGCAGTGAACTGGACCTGTTTTGGGAACAAAAGAAAATTACGCAACACTGCACAATCTGGGCTCTCTTTACAAGGCAGCAGGTCTGGCTGAAATACTTGGGCGTCAATAGATGATGTCGTACCTCTGTCTTGGATACTGTCTGTTTATTGGCCCAGAACGATCACATGAGAGGACGACATATCCGCATATCACACTCACCGTGAGACTTTCATTCTTTCATTCACGTTTGCGCGTAAAACAGAAGAGCTTTGGGAAGTTTGAGAATGAACATTTGCAGTCCTTCAGTCAGTTTTGTATGGTACCAGGATACATTTTGTGCATAGGCTACCAGGGAATTCGATCGATGATTGCACTCGTATAACAGACTGGTTACCGTCCCCGCAACGTGTAAGGTAATGTGGAGACCGCTAACCAAACTATATAAATGTAATCACTGGTACTTTTGATAAATTCCTGAAGACAGAGGTATGACAAAACAATTGTCTGTCAGATTAGAGTAGCCACCAGACAGTCATTCGTGTGGGTGTAAGCGTCCAGTAAATGAAGATATGAATTTTTAATGAATTTTGAAAACAGAAAAAATGAAAAATTGCCCGGCCCAGCAGCAGAATAAACATGGACAAATGGACCTGGCGTGGAGTGGTTAACTGTGTCACTGCCATTGTTTTCCAGCCCTGCTAACGATAAAAACGATAGTTGGCATTTATCATCTTGTGGCTGGAAAGACTACTCCACTAAGGCACTGCGAAAACAGGCAGTTACTCACCACGACACCATCAGGACCCGTGGCAAAGATGTTGTCCTCATTTTGCCAACACAAACTGAAGATTTTTCCTGTAAACACAGGCAACTCCACCAAGGCTAGACCACAGTCTGCAAATAAAAAAAGCAGGAAATTTACCATGGATAATGAAAATCAACATTAAAGTGCAGTCCTTTTAGAGATAAGAGATTGCCATGCACACCATCAGGCTCCTGGAGAGCTTTCCATCAAGTGTAACTGATCACGCATCTGCGTCCATCTGTGCGGCAGACTTTGCAAACATTTCTAGCATAATCAGACTTTTCAAATCATGTGTAAAAACTACAAACCTGGCAAAATCTTGTTTATAGATTTGCATCAGAACTGCAAGTATGTTGCCTAAAATGTCTACTGCAATCTCAGTGCACATGCTCATACTTTATTGTAACATTTTAGAAGTACACGAATGAAGATCATCAGTTTTGGTCATAAGCAAGCATTTGAGTATGAAATGTCAATTGATCAGGTGTTTTCCTTCCCTTGTCAAAGCCAAAAGACAGGCAATGCTAGAAACGAAGCCTTGACTTACCCAAAGCAACAATCTTCAGACTTCCCTGGATGTTGCCCAGGGCAGCCACTTGATGGCTTGGACAGACTGACAGGAGGCAGTAGGATTGGTAGTTGGGGTCATGTGACAGCAGCTGCCACTGTTTACTCCGGAGCATGTAACACAGCAGGCATCTGCAGTACAATGACCCCCCCAAACCAGAGTTTTATCATTTCATTAATTGAGGCCTAAAACTCCATTCCAAAGTGAGCAACTTTTGTTTACAGCTCTAGGAATTTGTATCAGAATTAATTTTTAATCAACTGTTTCCAAATCAAGAAAGAAGTTGACCTCTAATCCCTACCCATTCAGTGTCAAAATAATGATCTTCCCTGAGTTGAGAACAGCGAGTTGTCTTGGGTTGAATCCTTCTGCATCAGTCAGTGTTTCTAAGCCATGGCCTGGGCCGGCAGATGCCAATGGGTCACCTTTGAGCAAGACAGGTACAGCATCTGTCCAGATATGCAATTCCTCTGTGGTGAAGTCTGCATTGTATGAGCGACAGGGACCATCAAAATGAGTGAAAATTGAGACATAGTGTTTTTGAGGATTTGACATACTACAAGATGTTCCCAGAAGGTACAGAAACTAATGAAAATGTAGTTGTCTGTTGCTCATTTCACTACAGACAACTCGGTGTCCCTTTCATTTTGAGACTTTGAGTAGTGAAAACACAAAACGGTTGTGCGAAATTTGAACAAAATGGTGGCCATCTTGAAAAAAAAAGCACCTCTGTCTCCTTTAAAAAATAACCAGATGCTGAAAGTTTTGAACTTGACCTTATAAACATTGTTTGAGAACACGCACAGAGATTATATGCATGTATACACCTAAAGTCATCTTGATATCACCCAGGTTGACTCTTACAGGACACAACCTGATGCCAACCAAAGTCTTCATAATGGTTAAATTTGAGTTTTGCATATTGTCTTTTACATGCTCTGCACAATCACTTCACACCATTAGTCACTTACTGTAGCACCCACTGCCAATCTATGAATGTCAGTATCGAGGGATTTCAATATCTTCCATTGTATGTCCATCCTTTCCTTTGCATTAACAAGACTTACTTTCTTCCTGTTTAGCACCAATGGGCCAGATTCGTATACTGCTATCTCCACCACCAGTGACCTTAGACGATTAAAACATCAAACGCAAGTGTCAAATATCAGTTTTAATAATTGCATCATAATTTGTAAGCAACACTAGGCCATACGATGGAAGAATAGCTGCAGTCAATCATAGTTACCATGGGCTCTAAGACTTTTTCACTGAAGTCTTGAAAGGTTTCAAAATAACCAAACAACATGGCAAATGGTTATTGTGACTTGACCCAAAAAAGTTGCTTTGGCAACACAATTTTGTTTTACTTTGTCAACTCAATTTCATGATAAATCATTTCCAGTTTGGTGTATCTTTCATTCACAAATTGATTCACATCAATTCAAGACTGGGCTTAATATCTTGACTTTCATGGCACAAATTGGCTTCCTTTTACAATAATCGAAGGACTCTTTGTAAAGAAACTCCACCCATTGCAATTTTTTTCAACTTAACTGTAACACATGAACTTTCATCAACAGGGCCAAAAGTGAACATGGGATTCCAGATTTATCTGGTTAACAAGAGGTACTCACAATGACTTGCTGAGTTTCGTCAACAGCTAAACTCCATATACTCCGCCCCTATGACAAAGTTGTGACTGATTTTTAGTGCGTATTATTCCTCAAATGGAAAGCACAAAAACTACTGCAGACTACTTGCTGACTAAAGTGACTTAAAACACACTCGGTAAGATTTAATAGAGAGCTTGAGATTTAGATCCTTGAAGAAACTTTCTCATTTTGCCATTGAGAAAGATTCTGCTAGGATCAAAACATTAGGGCCTATTACTTTGGAAGTTGAGATATTCACAACATAAAGCACAGAGTCAGCACCCAGTGCTAGACTGGCACAATAATGAACACCATACATGGCATGTGTGGTGACCGGTTTGCTTTTGATAGAAGAATTAACCACTTCCTGCCGGGTGGAGTTGGCACATGCAGAACGAGTTGCTGGGCAATTTTTTCATGATTTTCCATGTTCAAAATTGTTAGAAAGTCCACAACTTCATTTACTGGATGCTTACAACCACACGAACGACTGTCTAGTGGCTACTCTAATCTGACAGGCAACTTCAACTGATGCCCGTATATTGCAGACTGAGCCAGGCCTGCCACCCTGTAAAGAGAGCCCACAATTGTGCCGTGTTGTGTAATTTCGTTTGTTCCCAAAATTGCCAAGTGCATTGCTGAATGGCAGTGGCGCCTTTACAAATACAGCCAGATTAGAATGCAGTGATATTGTATCGCTCACTGCTGGAGTGCTGGAGCACTGTTGTCCCCAGTGATAACCTGTGGGTGCTGAATGCCGCAAACAGTGGTATCTGTGCTGAACATTTTTGGCATTTACCAGCAGCTCGGTCTTTTGTTCCGAGTACGGTCTGTTGTTACAAGGCCCAGCTCCTTTTGTCTGATTTCGGGCACCCTCGCTACATGTATGTGTACAAAGCCAAGGTCTCCCATACTGTGAACCCTGGCACCAAGTGGTCAACTGCAATATGCAATGATAAGCCTCACTGTCTAGTTTACAATGTTTGCCTTACAGTTGCTCACCAAAGGTCACTTCAAGATGCAACCCATGACGAGAACTGTGACAGTCATTCATTACCGGTCACTTCTGAGATTTATATATGATTTGATATGTGACTGACTCCCCTTCAATGTTGGGATAACCAAATGCTCTACAGAATGTTACATTTTTGGATTTTGCATTCTGCTTGTCTAGAAAACAGGACGATACCTTGTGGCCTGTGAATCTGTGAATAACTTCACCAGTGTCGTTCCAAACGCAACAAGTAGCATCCTGTGGGAAAGACAACACCACAGTAAGAATTGAATTGTTAATAAAATATTAAGCCCTCATCCAACCATCCCATCAAAAAGTCCCAAAACTTGTGAAACAAATCCAATTGTGTCCTTAAAAAGGTTTTGCTGCCCCATCATGCACCGGTCTTCCTCTGCACAAGCAGACAGTGCATCTCACTTACCTCTCCTATACTGGCAATAAATTGGTCAAGTATCTTTGCATCCCACACCCTGGCACTGTGTCCATACATCACCCTGTGGACAGCGCCACTCTGCTCTGCAGGGGGTTTCCCCAGGTCTAGGTGCCACAGACGGATGCTACGATCATCTGACACTGAGCAAAGGAGCTTGCGCCCCCTATGGTAACTCAAGTTGAAGATGACACCCTGTCAAAGTAGATGCAGGAGCTTCGAAATAACTTTACGGTTTGGAACCAAAAACCCAGATGTTGAAATATTTGAAGCCTATTTCGGTTGTGCTTAAACAAATTTTTCCTCCGAGGTTAGCATGCCTTTGGCTGTGCTCACTGCTAATGGTCTCCATGAAATATGAGGCGCCTCTGTAAGTGTGATATCGTGTGTTAAGCAGCGCCATAAAACTGGGCCCTGTGCTGTGCTAGCAGCATGCATGAAGCAGCAGACTGCAGGCCTGACCTCACAAAGTAAACAAGACTGTGCACTTAGTGACAGTTTTGATTGACAACATGTTCTCAGTGTCACAGTATTGAGATTAATCGTTCTGTCCTCATCAGCATACAATTCTCATTGTCAAGGGTATCCCGTTAATACCATAAGTAACCAGGGACACCCAACGTGAGTGTTACAGGTACTTGCATTTAGTTTTCATTTGAAAGCACAAAACTGAATTCCTTGTTCTGATCAATCATTATATGGGCAAAAAAGTTGAGGTTTTCATTAACAATTTCTTTTTTCCTTTTATTTGAAGGTCAACTTCCACTAGTTTTGGTCCTAGTTTTAAAGTATGAAGCAGCTTGCAACGGTGAGGTATCATTTGAATATAAATGTACAGTACCTGGTGCCCTGTCAGTCTCCTCTCCACTGGTACCCTTCCTTCTGTATCTCTTGGCCCTGTTGTTTTCCATATCACAACCTGGTTGAACACGGTGCCAGCTACGACAGTCATGTCATCCCAGGTGCTACCGAGAAGCCTTGCTGAATAGCTGTCATGTACAGCTAAGGAATTGGTTTGCCAACAAGATTGGTGATAATTTTCTGGTGTGTTCCAGAGACGTTTTGCAACATCAAAGATGCAATGAGACGAAGGTTAGCTGTAGCACCATGTATCCCTTTTGTGAGTGAGTTGGGTTCTGAAAAGAAGTGGTGAACTCAATGTTTTGGTTGATGTGCTTCATCTGTCATGAAGTAGGACATCTCCTTCCTCATAAGAGATGTACATGTATATGTGTAGGTAATGCTACTAGAAACATTTGTCTTGTTACAATGCCTGCCTTGCAAACTTTTAAATTATATCACGAAAGATGTAATTTTGGCCAACCGGTGCATGGCAAATTTCAGTTGGCTGTTACTATAGAAACGGGACAAAAAATTCACAAAAAATCAAAGTGTATCATGCAAATACCCAAAACACTGAATTATCGATAGATGCTGTCACAAACTATAAAAGGAAGGCACCTCTCTCTTTACTAGAGTAAAAAACTGGTTTTTGAAACTGTGAAAATGAAATAGCCAGTACCTTAAATAACTTAGAGGGATGGCATGGAAAAGCAACATTTGTTCTTTTCCTAAACAGTAAAATGTAGACAAAGGATACAGAATGCAGTTTTCAGCAGAATGGATGTGCTGTAGACAGGCTTTCTGCTTCCAGTCCCACAGCATGGCGGAGTTGTGAGCAAGAATGAGACCCAGACAAGCGGCTGGAGAAGGAGACTCATCCTTCCCCAATAATGCAACATCCAAGATCCAATCAGGGAATTCGGCAAGTTCGCACAGGACACTGAGCCTATGAAAAGTAATATTTATCAAACGATTAAAAAAAGAGCTTATTAAAAAGAGAATGTGGGGTTAAAATCATTACCAAAGGTCAACTTTTTTTGCCCCCTTCAGTTGATTTTGAAATGGTAATGTACTTTTGGACAAATGGGTGACTAAGGCTGTTCGGCGGCCAAACTGCATCAAAGATGGCAACACTTACATGTACAAGAAATTGTTCCAGAAGATTGTCATGTGGAAAAGGATTTTTTGTTAGTTCTTAGCTCTGCCACAGAAAACTTTAAGCACTGTCAAAAAAAAGCCACCATCTGCAGTTGACCCCTGTGATGTGGAATGTGTTTTTAACACCCACAGGGACACACAGCATATTTGCTTTCGTCTCCAGCGCTACAAGTCACTCAGGTGTTAAAATATTATATCACAACAATCAATCAATGTTAATTTTAGTGTAAAATTTACGTTAATGAATGAACTATCATCAGCACTGTGTCTGGTGTAACTTCCAACAGATAATAGAAAAGCCTTTAAAATTAAGTCATTTCTTCCTAACTTATCCACTTTTTACCTGACATTCTCCCCCAGTTCAAGAAGAACAACACAGACTGCTTTCTGGCCAAACACGGCATACTGGTGGTCTTCACCTATAAGTTCATTTACAGACCATGATTATCAAACCACGCCACAAACATGATAAATGGTACTTGCTATTAAACGTGAATTAGAACAATTTATTGCATATTATTCCTAAGGACAAGAGAGGATTTAGGCCAGTTCATACTTGAGGCAAATGTAAAAAGTGCAGCGAATCACATGTACACAAAATAAAACTTTGCAAAGAAATTGGTCCAAGTTGAAATGTGGTTTTAACTTTTACCAATGTGCATTGTGCAGTATGAAGTTTGATTTGTTGTCACATGCCCACACAACAATGGGTTTGCGTTTGTTTCAGCATGTATGAACTGGCCTCTAGGGTTTCAAACCAATTTAAAAGATTAAGTTTAAAGTAAAAGTTTAAGAAGGTTTTTCCCTTACATCGACGTATTCTGGACACTGTACACTCAGTACTCGTATGAGAGCTAATGAACAAAAAGAACAAGCCTGCTCAGGTCCTTTCCGAGGTGGCACCGAGTACACAGTGCTTGTGAATATACATCAGTGTAAGGGAAAACCTTTTATTAAAATCAACATCTCCCTCAGAGAAAAGTACATGTACATCTTGAAACAAGTTTGAAATTACAATGCCACTCTTACTCTCTGCATTACTAGAAACCAACAGTCACTAGAAGCTAGAATTTCTTTGAGGGGGGGCATGGGTTGAGGGAGGTTGGTAACATTCCCTAAAAACACTGACTTTACCTCTGCGAATGCCATGGATAACATGTGCTCCAAGAAGACAGTACCATTCCAAGTGCTTTCCAGATGCAAGGTTGTACACATGCAGATAGGATGCCTCACCTTCACACACATTTCAAAGGGTAAAATCAACTTCTTTTTCATATAAGAAAATTTGCTAAGTGGGAGTCTAACCTGAAAAACTAACATAAACAAATCTGTCAAGTTTTATATTCACACAAAGAGAATTGAGTTGTTACATGTAGATATGGCATTCATGTACATGTAGTTAGATTGTGAATGTTGACATTGTTAATTCAGTTGTTGAAGTTCATTGATTGGGCAGTTTTCTTTGACTAAAACATATTTGTCAGTATTGCTGAAGAGCCATATTTAAGTTCTATTTGTCATTGCATGCTACAACACCACAAGACTGTGCAAGAGACACTTACATGTAATTACAGTGCTGCATTTTAGTCTGCCCAAGGTATTCCAATAGCTCATGCCCAGTACAAGGCTATTCAAGAACAGCAGGGTGCTGACGTGGTAGTCTGGCCTGACTTATGCACTTTGTTCCTGAAAGACCTTGGCTTTTTGATATATCCAACTGGCTCATTACAGTGTACTGTACGCATGTGGTGTGCTTGTAGGTATGTGTGGTTAAATTTGTTGACAGAGGACAGAATGTAGGAAAACAGATTTTTTCCCTGTCCTCACGAGTCAGTGGGTTGTCCTCAGTGACTTTCCCTTTTTTGAACTTGCCACTACCTTAACTTTTCCTTATTTCTTAATTTTTGGTATCTTTATAATATAGAGGCTCGCAATGTGACAGGCTTATGTCGGATACCCGAACCCACTCATCAATATCAAAACTTGGTTCCATTTGGGGGGCCAGGTACCCAAAAAAAATTGGATGTAAAAAAGTAAACTTGTAACAGTGAAGGGCAAAATTGCTAAAAAATTACTGTGATGCTAAAAAAACCCAAACTGTGGTTCAGAGAGGAACGAAGATACCTTTACAAATTAAAGGTAACAATTTTGTTTAATAAAATGGCTTTGTTAAGAACAATGGGCTGCTTCCAATGCATGAAAAAAGAGCCCTGTTTCAGGCACATGGTCTGCTGGGATGCACACAATGCCATTTGTTAAATGTTCTTTATATTTGAAGGGTGTTTTCATCATTATCGGAATCTGCAATTCTTACATGATCTGGTGCCTTAGACGGCTTAACGACAAATTTTTTGTTGTGAATTCTGCGGATTTTGATTTTGGGGTACAAGGTATTTTGAGTGAAATGAATTAATGGAAACAAAAGCCTATTCTGGTGGTCGGACATCTGGGAATTTCTGTACATTATGGAATAACACAATGGGTGAATTTGTCCCTTTGCTGTGTGTTTAAAGTTCATAGTGACATCATGCCTACCGCAAGAATGGAAGGTACTTGGACCCTACTAATCGCCTGACTGTGTCCAAATGTTAAAAAGGCGATTTGTAGGGTCCAAGATACTCAATTTCAGTAAAAGCCTCCTTTTTTGAGATTTTGCCACCCAGGACCTCAACTTGTGACCCCTGACCCTTGCGCCATATCTATTTATATTTGTGAGACTGAGTGAGAGATGCCAGACCTGAGATTTTTTATCAAGAATGTTTAGGCAGGGAGGTAGCCCAGGTTGGATGTCAGTCTACCCCCAGAACTGTGGGGTCCGACGGGAGCGGAGCGGAGGGGACGTCGGACCCCACAGTTGTGGGTGTAACGTTAGTCTTCGTTTCACCTCTCCTTAGCGGCGTAGTACTACCGTACAGAGACAGGGAGTCCCCCTGGGCTAGGAGGGTACATCAATTAGTTTCCCCCTTACCTGATAAAATGTAATTTTTGTGTACTTCGATAGCTGTAACAGGAGCTAATACAGCGGCTGTTGTAATCTCCATTGTTTTAACGAATTTTCAACGAAACCGACACATATCATATTCATTGATACTTGCTCCACTCGTTAACAACAGCTCAATGCACCGCCTCCTGTTCGGTGTGCCTGCTGCAGTGCCATGACGCGCTTGGACGCTTGGTGGCGCCAAACAACTTTTTCAAGGAAGATACCCGGCCACGGACGCATATCATATCTGGACTCGCAATGCCCTTAAATCAGCTTATAGATATCATTGAAGCCACTCGCGGCCATTTTACCGAGCCGAATACAAAGCTTTCCTGGGAATGCCCGCCTTTGTTCTTCCTGACGTCAATAGAAGTTGTTGTTGTTTTAGTTTTAATGCCGCTTTCAGCAACTCAGGCTATTTGCTCCAATAACTGTACGTTTATTTATACACTTTATTAATCAGCATCACATTATGGAGTTAGGAAGAAAGGTCTAGTTTTAGAGGCAGGAGGAAACCGGAGTGCTCGGAGAAAATCTGCGAGAGCGAGTATGGGCTGCAAACCAAATGCACTTAAAGCCTGGGCCAAGCCGGGACTCGAACCCGGGTCTCATTGGTGCAAAGCGAGGAAAGAACCGCTACGCTAACACGCTTCCCGTCAATAGAAGGGAGCCAACCCACGCATTTGTATTCGGCTCGGTAAAATGGCCGCTGGTTGGCTTCTTTTTCATTGCCAGGTTTTTTTTTTCAGATATACGTCCGTGAAGATACCCCAAAAATAGCAGTAAAACTAAACGCTCATTTCTGAATGTAGCTGCCCGCCTCTATCCAAAATAGACCCTGGAATTTGGTTTTTTTGTGAAAGAAATACCCCGAACTAGAAACTATCAGTCCCAAATTCGGGATTAATAGAAATATTTCTATGATCCCTCCTGATTATGGTCTGTCTTGCTGTAAAAATCCTGTGGGATCACAAATTATTAATGAGCCCCCGCCCAGAAATACAACCATTTGGTGGAATGCACCCTTCAGGGTGTTTTTCTTTTCAGCAAATGCCGTGCTTTGATCTCCTCGATCGATTGTTTGACTGATCTTCGCTCTTTTCTCAAAGCAGCAGGTGCTTTAATTGCGATAAAAGTTGACGGTGTTAGGCCAACAACAAACGGTTACACCAGTCACAAAGTTTTGGCAATTTGACTCGAGTTTTAATTAAAATTATTTGGCTGCGGCCAAAATTACGCACGAGAATACGGTATAGTGGCCGCAGCCAGTCCCGTATAGTCCTGTGTAATAATTTCAAGCCATAGCCAAAAGGGACTTTTTCTTTGTGGTAAATACTGCAAGAAAGGCGATTTTTGTGGTTCCATTCCCAAATCTTTTCTGGATCGCCCCTTGTACACTGTACCCTCTTAGAGTTTCTTTCATGTTTTGGCGCTAAATGTGCAGAACCCCCTTATGAGGAGGACATGAGGTCGGCACTTGAGCAGGCGCGGATCCGGGGGGGGGGTCAAACCAGGATATTCGTCGTTCTCAAAATCAGCGGCAACTTGAATTTATAAGTTTGAATATTTTCCAAATTAAAACGCACGTTTGAGAATTATCTTTGACAAACACCTACAAATCTTAGACAAACGTTTAAGACAGACTAAGCACGCACGTATGTATATTTAACCGCTTATGAATTAAACATGCAGTTATCAATAAAAGCCGGATGGTCGATTTTTTTTTTTACTTCAAGCGAGATCTGAAACAAGGGTGTCCCCTTTGAGCTTTTCTGTCTTGCAAATAAAAAAAACGAACCAAAGAATATACGTGACTTAGAGACACTAGAAAAGACCACTCTTCGCTTGAGTATAGGCGATTTTTTTTATCTGTCACGGTGTTTATCAGGCAAATATTCAGTGTGTCTCGCGGACCAAAAAAAGAGCATACAGAAAAGCACTTTTAGACCTTGAAGCCATCGACAACTTTGGGGAAAAAACAGTAGGACCAAAACTGAATCTTTATATTAAAAGCCAAACCCCAAACAAAATCAACAACAACCCCCCTACCCACCCCCAAAACAAATGGCACTATTGTTGTTAAAATTAACCTGCCGGATCAAATCACAAAGAAACAATAGATAAATTGATGAAAATGAGAACGAGTCAAGAGAATAAGCATTAATTTTATTAATTAAAGTTAATGACGAATTGATGTCAGTAATTAATCTGATTGTTTCTTCTTTTGTTAATTAAATGTGCAAGTAATATCTACCAAAATGCATCCACAGTACAAGCATTGTACAAAATTCTCCACATCCAACAATCTCGAATAAAAAACAAACCTCGAAGAAGAGTTTGTAAAAAAATAAACAGTAGGTTGAATGAAGTCAGATAGGAAAATGAAAATGCTAAAAACGAAGGACTTAAAGGAGGGTCTGGAGCAGTGGCGTAGATTTGTGCCGGAAACTGGGGAATGGGGGATTGTGGGGGATGAAAGTTGCTTAGTCACAGTAATTTGAATCATGACACTAGGGGGCAATACCCATAATACATCTGTAATATAATTACATTCCTGCAGAACCTCACATCAAATGGCGGTCACAAAATCCACCATAACTGGGACAATGTAATGTTGATACAGCTAAAGAAAAATGCACAATCGGAAATGCGCAACATCGACAAAAGTAAAGCAAGTCACGACCACTTTATAACAATGCCAAATTACTTTGATTGATTCTTCGTTACTCTATTAAACCTGTTAAAGAAAAAAAAAACCAGGCCAGCAGTCCTTGCAAAATAAGTACTTAATCCGTGGCGAGATATTAACAAAATCAAACTGCATGCTAATTTCACAAGTTTTCAACTATGATTTATCAATAAATAAATCACACTTACAGAATAAATCTGACTTTTAGGGTTCGTGACTTAGAGGCGAATTAAGGTCGGCAAGCCCATAGCCAAACGGCTATCCACAATTTTCGGCCTCGGCCGGCAACATAAAACTTTCGTCGGCTTTCTCCAGACTTCAGACCGAATTCAAAGGGCCTCGGTGCCTTAGGAGACTCTGAGCCAGAGTTGCTTGCCGCTAAGTGACGAGTCACTCCCCAAAGCTTGATTTTATACTCTCAACAAAATATTTAATTGGAATGCACCGCACCCATTGGGAGGGTCTCAGTGACCAATAACATCCAATCAAACATACTCATACACATACGTGAAGTTTGCCTGGCGGTTTACGCTTGAATATCTGCATGTTTTAACCAAATACTGGTACACTGACGCGACATCCAAGCTCCTGCGAATACCCAAAACTTCACTAGTCGTAAAAACTCTAACAAGAGGGACTTTACACCCAAATACACACGGTCGAAAACGGCAACTCAGAAACACAGTTTTCTATTTCGGTTAAAGTTAAATTCGATTCATAACCAAGTATCAATCCATTCCATGGGCTTTTTTACAAAATCAAAATGGAATAACTTAAACACGTAACCTTTAACTTATACAGCCACAACCAATAAACTTAATTAACATACCATAATTTATACAATCATAAAGAATCCAATTATACAACATAATTCTCATGGTTTTGTTTCCCATGGACTCCTAAAATCTCCGAAACAAGTCACCGTTTGTGACAACGGTATATTTATGGCTTATAATCTCAGATGATTGAGCGTGGCTCTTAAATTATTCTCCATTTTTAGTACTATTGAATACATTTTTAAGGTAGGAAAGTCCAAAAAATTCTTCACAGTCTGTCTGAATCCTTCACACCCAGAACATGTGTGAGTGTGTGGGGGATTCACCAGATAACCTCCCCAACAAATGGGGGTATAAACCCCATTACCCCCGGGTTTACGCCCGTGGTCTTTAGCTATCTTTATTTGAGTCTTGTACACAGATGACCATTTACTTCGATCAGTTCACTTTGAACAAAAATAATGCCTGATTAGGACTGCCGTTTTATTTCGTCTCCAGATCAAAAGCAGGGGTAAGCTGTCAGATCAGCACGTAGATGTTACATTGTCATAAAATCGATCAAATCAGAACCCGTGAATCTTATCTTGCTTATCCCGAAAAGCCCTTAGCCATGTCACTCTCCGTGCCCAATTTATAGACACCGGTTTGGTCTGAGTCCATGTCACTGCTTTGGTCAGTGATGAAAAGTGTAAGATGTTATTAGCGCGTAAGACGGAAGGTAATTTCACTTATCCATCTCAAGGAAGCTAAGTACAGATGCAGTTGTCCACTCCAACAAAATTACATTTTGGCCTCCAAAACATGGAAACGAACAAGTCATCCTGTCCGGCAATCCTAGCATTCTTGTCGCGGCAATCCTATTGTTCATCATTCGTGTGTCAATTACCTCGAATAATTGGTTGTTGGTATTTCCAGCTGCAGTTCCATTCATTTAGAACCTTCAGAAACAAGTTAGTTAATTTGGCCTCGTGGAAAATTATTAAACCAGGGTCCAGAATTGGCAATATATATTCAATATTAAGAACTGTGCAGAACTTGTCTTAATTAATTTACCCAGTTTTAAATTCTACAAAGATTACTGAGAAAACGAAAACACAAAATGGCACCAAATGGAATGAACTGAAGGGGAGTGTATTTGCTGAGGAATAGGCTAAATTACCCAATGAGGTATTGGATATGGTGCCCGGGTATATCAGACACATTTCACATTTTAAGTCTGGATATGAAATGTCAAGATCATGAGGTAAAACGCAAAACTACGACCTTGACCTAATATTCAGAAGTTTAGTAGGTCCTGCATACCTACGGAAGCGTATAAGGGCCACTTGCAAAATGTCTTTTTTTTCGAGTTACTATCTCGCCGCGGCGAGTTCCTATCTCGCGGCGAGAAAGAAACTCACACAAAAACATTTTTGCAAGTGGCCCATATACGCTTCCGTAAAGTAGCAGTAATAATGAATTTATGATGGTAGTAGACCTTGTCGTTTGTAACAGAATTGAAAAGAACATCAACGAGAGTTATATAATTTAACATTTTAATGTTCACTCCTCGTGATTGTTATTTTTTTGTTCACCCCCCCCAAAAAAAACTGATGCGGAGTAATACCACAAGGAGGGAATGTACTTGTATAGTAAAACTCTGCAAATCGTAGTACACCAATATTGTGATATTTCACACATGGGCGAGAATTTTAGATATGATTTTTTGCTGCTAAACATCGGGAAATATCGTAAGCGAGCTCATCATTTCACCCACCGTGCAACTACGTGATTTTCCCGAGAGGCATTCGCCTCCCCTGTGCGTGTGATTTTTAATGGTTTCTGTCGACTAAACACGAAAAAGCCAAACAGATTGAAAATCTTCGCATCCGTGAATCTTAATATGATTACACAAGTCCGTACATTACACTGACGACTGTTGAAATGAACTTAAAGACTAGACTGCCTATGAACAAAATCCCGTGATTAGAACGCCAACAGCTTGTGTGCACGAGAGCGATGTTGAACGTGGTTAAAAAAACGCGAGTATTTTTATACCACAATATTTTTATACCGTAATTTTCCTAGCAAAGACTATGAAACGCAAGCGTTATAATAGTCGCATTGAACATTCCTGATCAACAAGGCTCTTTAGGAATTTCAACCGATGAGGGGGTGCTACTGTTCAAGGCCGATAGCTCACATATGTTCACCCCTTCCTCTTACCATGTGCGCATGCACTAAAATTCGGCAAATTCGAGGTCACTTTCTGTAGCTTGTTAAAATGGCGACGCCCAGCAGCAAATGACTACATCAAAATCTATCTGCGGAGATCTTCCGCACTGTGTAAACGTTTGCTGAATTTATACCAGAGAAATATAATCAGCTGCAGATTTCATTTGTCATGTGTTCTCCTTTGATAATCAAAAGTTACATTAGGGAGAAAATGGGGTGAAAGATGTATGTGTACGTTACATTTCTGAACGCAAAAAAAGTATTTTAAACTTGAAAATCTGAATTGTTCTCCAGTTGGTCCACACATGCTGCATATCCCGATAACTGAAAGAGTGTTTGAAAAAGGTTACCATGTTATGTTTAAGCTATAGCGAATAGTCCTTTGTTAGTTTGATCAATTTCAATTTGGGCTCTCTGTCGACCGGTCGGCCATGGTTTATGTGTGCACATGTGCAAGTTCATGTACATGTACTGTACATTTTCAATGTACATGTACATGATCATATGAAAAATTTGAAATAGCTCGACACTCGATGTCGCTTTTCAACATCTTGTGCGTTTGTCACAGATTGTCATAATTTTAGGCAGTCATTTGTTTCATTGGCTCCCTAGTTTTCCTTGGACCTGGGAACAGTGCTTACTGTGCCTATTGGATAATCTGGCCCTGCAAACGATACTTTCATTGGCGGCAAATATTAGAACTGACCTATCCTAAACATCGCCAGCACCTACGCCGATTAGCTGCAATAAACAAACATCTCGACAGCTGAAGACCAATCACTCAGCTCATGAGGCACGTGATCTGCAGACACGTCCAACCAGCGTATTCGATGCAAGTAGAAGGGAATGGACTTGCAGAGATAAAGGCTGAGAACAGTAGGCAAGCGACAACATTTACTAATATATTGATCACTAAGCAGACGAAGGAAGGAAGCTGAGACAAAACAAAACACCTAGGCCATGGCAGATGTTCTTCTGATTCTTCGGGTATTTCGGACCGTCATCGGTGTAGTTGGCGTGCTGGGCAACTGCCTGGTCATTGTGGTCATATATAAGGTCCACTTCATGCACACGATGACCAATGCCTTTATCTGCCACCAGGCAGTCATCGATCTCTTAGGTTCGCTGCTGTTGGTGCTTCAAAATAACATTCCCGTGCCAGACCCGGTGCCGGCAACGACAGCCGGAGAGGTTTTATGTCGGATGTGGATCGGGGATGCCTTACTGTGGGTGATGTTCGTCACCTCCACATTCAGCCTTCTGGCCCTGACGCTGGAGCGGTACTTCGCTATCGTGTACCCCTTCCGATTCCAGGCCTTGTTCTCTAAGAAATCCACTGTTGTGATGATGATCGTTGTATGGTTGATGGGCCTATTGCTCAAGTCCTACTCCTTCCTTATTTACAGCGTGATTGACGGCAGGTGCAAGTTTCTGCAGCTGGAAGCGTCCAAGGTGATGGGGCCACTGCTCATCTGCCTGCAGTATTTCGTCCCCGCGATCATCATGTTGTTCTGCTACACGCACATCACCATCACCCTGAAGCGGAGCGCCAAACAAATCGCGCCGCTTACCACCACCAGCTACCAACACGGCGTGGAGGGCAGCCACATCCAAGCGGTGACTGCTATGGGGCAGGAGCGACAGCAACCACGGCTGGTCAACGAACAACAGGAGTCACTCCTTCGGGCCCGACGCAATACCTTCAAGACTCTGTTTATCGTCTTCGTGACCTTCCTGATCTGTTGGTCACCCAGCCAGTTCACATTCTTCATGTTCAACGTGGGCTGGATCAAGATTGATTTCGACGGGCCACTCATGGTCACCAGTACCATTTTGGTGGCCTCTAATTGCTGTATCAATCCGATCATCTATTCCTTCAAGTACAGGCAGTTTCGACGGGCATTTCGCATGGTGGTGGGCCGTCCTGACAGGCGTGAAGATGGTATACCGTCTGCAGTTACTGCGTCCACAGCCCAAACAATGGTCACTACTCAAAAGCCGTTGTAAATGTATTACCGTTGGGTTGTGATATATTACTAGAAGAGAAATGCCGCGGCGTTTAAAATAGGATGCGAACTGGGTGACTCCTTAAATAGGAAAGTCATGTGGCATTCATTTAGACTGAAGAAGGTGGGTGAAAGTGCCAGAACTGTTTGTAAAATCTTGAATTTTTTTTGCACTTCAGTAGGAAAAGAAATTTACGTACTTCGCACCACCATGTTCTTTACGGCAAAAGCGATGTAACACTTCAGTATATTTGTATATATGTAAGGCCATTGTTTGTACAAATTGTTCTTAAGTTCGATCTTAACTTTTACGACTTTTACGATATCGATCAAGTGTAGAAAACAAGCCAAATTCAACGATGCATCTTAATAACACAACATACATCTCGTGTCAAACTTAAGCGATCACACTAGGGCATGGTATGGGGCACGTTAAACCCCCATCACACCATAAAAACACATCACACTACGTCCTCTAAAAATTGGGAGAGCGTGGCCAATCGTGGCGAGATCTTGCACATCGTATTAAGAACTCAGTGGGAACTCATAGCAACGTGGTATGGTCTTCATGGACTGCTAGGTCGTGTAGTAAATAGTGGGCATGCTCAACATTTACATAGCAGAATCGTAGCGGCTTCAAATCGCGGTGGCAGAGTTTTTAACCTAGTAAATACGGCATTCATATACCGCGTAGTTGGGGCGTATCAGCAGGATGTTTATAGAATTGGTGCAAGCGTAGCTCGACTAAGACGAATTTTTATGCCGTTCCCACCACATTAATGGAGTTTTGTATCATTTAGGCCGAGAAAGAATAGATGGGGTGCACTGTTTCAGCCAATATGCTCGGAAACGTGACGGCAGCTAGCTACAAACGTACCGCACACGTTATACATGCAGCAACAACGTATAACCATCGTTCCGTGATCTCTTATATCACACTACAATTGAAGTTTTTTACATGGTGGAACGAGCGGATTGCATCTTATCAGAGTCGGGACCCACGCTCAGTTTAATCGTGCCGAGAGCGTAATGCAAACTTCATGTATACATGTGCCAGTCTCGCAATAACAACTTAGTACGATCTTGAAAGAACAATTTTCACCCCGTTAGCCACATTTCAAGGAAAATTTACAACGACACTCCCTGGTCGTCGTCAGTGTTCGTGATGCATAACTCCCAGCAGTACCTCAGGTACCCCCGCTCTTGAAATTTTGAAATGCACAAAACGTGCCCCGTTCAAAAATCTACGCACCTATACCCCCAGATGCCCCCTCAGAAATTCACCCTGTAGTCTGGCTACTGCGAGCACGATAAGGTAACTGCCAAAACTTTCAAAATGTGGTCGATTCACAACCCCCACATGCCAATTTGGGGCCGTTTTCTAATACTCATTTTCGTTTCCGTCACAGGATTAATTTCGTCTCCAAAATCAAACCCGATTGTGGGCCTAAAGCGTTGACTCTTTTGCTGTTTCATTGACACTATCATACTTACTATTGAGCTAACAACTTCAAAGTCAGAAGGTAAAAAAAAAGACAGAGCCTCCGATGGAGACGAAGTCGGGTATTAAAAAACGGCACAAGCACACTTAATTCCGGGTTATTAACTGCATGCATGGCGTGGATTTGCCTCGTTAGTACCCGACGCCCCAAAGGCGCCAATGGGTACGGTTCCTTCTGAATGCATGCCAGACACAATTACTTTCCTCGTTCCCTCGATAGAATATTAAACAATTAGACGTGCCCAGAATACAAGTGATGGCCACTAAACTGCCAAAATGCCTTGCAGTTCTCCTCTGATCTGTGCAAGGGGTTTATCCATACGAGCGTCCTGTGTTGGATACGAGTATAGATGCTTAGGCCTATACTAGTTTACCTTTGTGTCGCCACCTGCGTGACCATGGCTCTGTGGACCAAAGCCTAGCTCATGTTGTCACGTTTGTGGCTCCGACGGGCCTCGGTCAACAAACTCTTACTGAAGCATGGCAAAGCACGGACACGTACGTGACAGTGTGGTTTTGAAGAATCTAGGTGATCCTTAACGGTTAGAAGGGCCAAAACAGTTTTGAACATGCTCAAATCTATCTAGCGCAGCCAAAATTTTTTTTCAATAGGCCAAAGTGGGGCAATTCTGGTGCAATCGTAATTCAATCTGGCAATGCTGAGTACTGTAAGCGAGAGAGACATCGTTGAACGCCCGTCGTGCCAGCTTGCGTGCTTGGCTTTCTCTGGCGACTCAACGCAGAGAGTAGGCAGAGTGAATCCAATTTCAGCTTTGCCAAATATCGCCGTCCTTGTTCGCGTCAGGGTTCCATATGATTGCGTATGTCCAACATTTATCGGTGATGCTCTTCGTCGTTGTGGAAACCAGGCTTAATATTGACGTACTATGAAAGTTGGGTCGATGAACATGGACACGACTCTAGGAAGCGTAAGACAGACTTGAAATGTAGTCCCTGTCAATTGCCTCCCACTACTCCAGCACAAATGACATCTGTCAAAGTTTGTAAGGCATCTTTCAAACACAAAGTGGGAATGGACCCAATTTTATGCGCACAGCTCAGTGGGCCGAACCTAACCCCATTAATAGTTGTCGCTGTCACCAGACATTTGATCCCTTCAAAGCTGTGTAACCACGCGCGTCTCGCAATCGGTTAATGAGACGTCACGATAATCATCTTTGACGGTTATTATGCAGGGATATTTTGGTCGTAAATTTTTACAATGGAAACATTCACCCTATACATGAACTGTCTTATGATTAAACTGTTTTTCAAATGCTGCTTAGAATATACCCGTCGGTAGCCATTACCCATACAAGTGGACCTGCTGACATGTATATGTACACAGACACTATTTTCCATGTAACACCACCCACAATTTAATTAATGAAAGCACAGGTACTCACTATTGCCAGCTTTCGCTGGAGTGAACAGAAGTTTTCTTTTCAAATAATTGATGATTTTCTTGAGTAATGCTGCGGCGTATACTAACGTGTCCTGCCTGCATTCTGAAATTCTGATGTGCGTTTTATATTATTTTTATATCCAGAAGGCTTGCCATGTTTCAAAAACAAACCTATTCTAAGTTTATTGTTCCTTGGACATAAGCGTTCAAATAACGTACCTAATCAAGATCTAAGTAAATGAGCTTAATTGTAACGCTAATAATATTTCAGATTTTGTTTGCAGTTTGTAACAAACATATATCATATCCACCGAGCTTTAACCTGACCCAAAATCGAGCCAAAACAAACTTCCTTTTCAAAGTAAACTTTTTTGTTTCACTATTTGTTTTATAAAATAGCAATTTCAAACTCTTTGAATATTCGGTTGAAAACGTTTTCTTTCTTGAGCGCATCATGAATCACGGTTTGGAATCACAGTGTCATTTAAAAAACCTATTCCAACGAAGTGCACTGTATCTGAACTGTTCTTCGAACGTAGACCCAAATCAGGAAACAATTTCAATTTTCCATATCACGTTTGACGAATTGACTTGTTTTCTACCAGCAACAAAAAGCTTATTTTCTGTTTCATTATCATTTATGTAGGTATAAAACGGCATAAGAATAAAACTGGGAGATGTTGCTCACATGTACTTGGAGATTCTTAGTTTCTTTTTATTATAAGATAGCATCCAAGCACAACAAAAACTATTGTCAGAAGACTGAAAAACAGGTTGTCCAAGAATCCATCATGTTCTTGATGGTAAATTCTAGATCACCATTATAAACACTCCCTGTGTCTATACTTTGATTGTGACACAAGTTATTAACTTCGGTTACTATTTTTCAAGTCCGGACATCAAGTCTTGTGTGAATGACACATTGGAACAACTAGGAATAAGAACCCGAGTCTATAAAACACTGCACAACGTAGAAAGTGTGGATACTGTATCCGAGTACAGTGTTGGTGGTATACCGAATTGGAGTAACCTGGGATAAAATCACAATGAAGTAACCTTGGATTATATTATCCAAGTCTATATTATACACCACATTGAGGCAATGTGGGATAATATTATCCAAGTCTATACTGTACACCACAATGAAGCAAACCTGGGATGACATTATCCAAGTCTATACTTTACACCACAGTGAAGCAACATGGGATGATATTATCCAAGTCTATATTATATATTAACGTCTATACTAACGTGGGATAATATTATTCAAGTCTATACTGTACACCACAATGAAGCAAACCTGGGATGACATTATCCAAGTTTATACTATATACTAACGTCTATACTAACGTGGGATAGGCCTAATTTTATTCAAGTCTATGCTGTACACCGTAATGAAGCAACATGGGATATCATTCTTCAAGTCTATACTGTACACCACAATGAAGCAAACCTGGGATGACATTATCCAAGTCTATACTTTACACCACAATGAAGCAACGTGGGATAATATTATCCAAGTCTATACGATACACCACAATGGATTATCCACGTCTACATGTGTACTGGTAAAAGCAATTATACAATTTGGTTTTCCTTGGACAATATCTTGATAAGAACATTTGTGATTCGTATGGTATACCAAATTACAAATAAAAATAGTGTTCGATACCTCAGGGCTAAGTTTTGCAGATGAAGTTATAGAATACATTTGTTATTTGTATTGCTTTAAAATGACACATCCAACTATACCGACATATAACTATTTGAAATTAAAAATTCTGCGTCATAATTGTTTTTATTCTGAATTTCCAAGGAGCAAAAAAAATTTAAACCATTGTTTCTGGTTCACACCGAGGGTGAGCAATCAAACAGTCTGATTGACTTTAGAGTATTAAATACTGAAGTCAGCAGTGTTCACTAAATAAGACAATCGTTATCACCAGGTGCAGAACTCCGACTTTAATTCACAAATTCAGAAAGTAAGATGGTCTGATTGATGAATGGCCACAGTTCTCAGTACTTTATTCATATCTGACCAGGGCTGTGCATGTTTAATTTTAAAGGTTAACGAAATATTTTGATATTCAATTTACTGCGGTATTCATTGATTACATCAGTGGTTACATCAATGCACACTGGAGCGTTACAGACATTCTATGTGACTGCCATCTTGCCAGCTGAACAGGTTGATCAATTGAGTAATTATTACATTTATTTTAATATCAAACATGCTGGAAGTCTTTAAAATGATTGAATTTTGCAAGTCTTTCAGATGACTGACTTTACAACTGTAGACTTTTGAGACATTCTTAAATTGGAAAACGACTTTTTCCCCTCAATATTCAACGAGTCAGTTTTAGTCTGCAATGGAAAATAAAATAGTAATAACGTGTACATGGCAAAGGTGACAGACTCCCCCTCATAATGTTGTTATTGTTTCTTTCCCAGCATTTTCCTCATTTTACTCAATGTGTTAGTTTAGATTACTAAACACATACCTCATACATATTCACGTGCAAGGTTGTCCAGCCAAAAAAAAAAAATACATGGAAACTGCTTTGAGCATGAGCAGTGCACCACTGGCAATGACAATATGGATCCTGACCCATATTTGACAACCGCCAAGCAGGTTTTGAAAACCACCATACCAAAATCAAGGATTATGTGGAGTGTTATGGTGCTCTAACTCAAGATTTCAGAGCTAATGTAGATTGTGGTTTTGGGCCCAGCCGGTCGTTGTATTTTTGAGCAAGATACTGTCACAAATTGCTTTTCTCCATCCAGTGGTACATGGGTACCAGTGAAGGCAGTGACAAATTTGTTTTATTAGCCCATGCGTTCTTAACTGGCTGCCGGGGCTATACACTCTCCAGGAAGCTGAGAAAGTTTCAGGAATGATTGATGGGCTTGGATACTATGATAATATAGAATCTCAAGCACTAAGCTCACATTAAAAATACTACGACTGTTTCAGTTATTTTCCACATCAAATAACAGTGACTGACAATCACACGAGTAGTGACATAAATCATGTAACGTGCCTTTCAGCAAAAAGTCTTATTTATTGAGTCTGAAACGTTTTGGGGAATGCAATCGAAAAGGATCCCTTTAATAGATAATAAATGAGTAGGTTAGCCCTCGGTGATACTAGTCCTTTCTGACACAAGCGTGACAAGATGTATATACAAAAATCATGCAGCAACATCCCGACGCCGTGGAGCTCAAATCTCAAATCAGGAATTTACAGCGCGCTTCGCCAGTTAGGCTTGATGGAAAGGCCAGACTTCCTGTACATAATTGGCTTATACTCGTCCAATTGAATCGATATCCTTTTTTGAGAGTATACCGTGTTCACACTCTACTTACAGTTATTCTTTAAGGGGAAAAACTTGGTGATAGCGTATACTGATGTAACTTATTCATTTAATTTGTCGAAAAATACGTCTGCTTAAATACAAACTGCGTTTGGTCAGTATTGTAGGCCTAATTGTATTGTATGTAAAAGAGCACCGGTACTGTATTTATCAAGAATGTCTATTTATTGTATAAAGGTAAAATGGAATACTATATGGTAGATATTTCCAAGCTTTACTTTGTGGAAAGTAATCCTGCATATTTCTTATCATTTCCCGAGGTCGGGAGGGAGGGTGAAGTGTGGTACATATACGGTGTGTGTATCTTTATTGAAGGCTAAAAATAAAACATGACTACACTAAACATGGTACAGCTAAATAACAAAAAGTGGTAAAAATTGGATCCTTTTGGAATTGGTTAACCCTCTCCAATTCCTCGGTGTCGCGCGCCTTTTTTCACCTTTGCAAGGGAGAATTTCAAACACATTATTATTTTTTGGTACTGTTTGTTTGTTTGTTTTTGAAAGGATGTTAACATAGAGTCTCCACTTTTCATTGTTGCCACCACTCAGTAATTCAAATTAAGCAGGTGTTTTCGAATCTCAATATGTCTGATTTACCAACGTGCAAGTGATCGGTGGTGATCAGTGGGGGCCTAAGTTTATTCCTCTGGTCATCATGTTATCGGCTCCGTTGATTGTTGGCAGCTCTCAACCGACAAACACTGAATGACATTAATATCAATAAACGTCATGTCACTCTAATATTTTGAAGCATACACATTTTGTTTGTATCTCTTCGTTTTTGTCGACTCCCCTATCTTAGCCTCTTTGTGGAGGCAAATGAATGAGGAAAGGAAAATCAACAAATCCAATTTTGACTTGCAACTGCGGAATTTCATTATCAAAATTAATTTTGGGTCTGCTCGCTCTTGAAGTATCCAACTGCAGCACTTGCTTATTTACACTGGTTTCCTTCAATGGTGCTATAGAGAGTCCGTGGAAATGCACCAAGTTCATTAAACGAGGAATCCTTGGGGACGAAATAAATTTTTTTATTTGGGGGAAAAGAAAATTTGTTTTTTAACGTGAGACTTTTCTGAAGGATGATATGATGCTACACGCTTCTGGAGGAAAGTAAAATGACGTAAAACACAAATGCCCCCATTCCCCAGTGCTTCATGTTTCCCCCTTCTTTCTCTGTTTTCAAATATCCCGTTGTCACTCGCGTAAAATGTACCTCACAACTGTTTGCTGTCGCCCTATTATCTTTTCCCCTATGAATCAAGAAGGGTTTTAAGGTCTTTGATACTTTGAGATGTTCAGCGCGGAATTAAACCCGCGTAGAAACAATTTGAATTTTGTGGGGATTTAAGTGGAATCTGAAACAGCAAGTGCACAAACCCTACGATAACAAGAGTACTGACAGCTCTCAAGGCTGATCATTGATAGAGACTAATACTCATGTCACAGTTTGAAGGCAAAGCACTACCCTCGGTGGCTGACGTCAGTAGCTTAGCCAACACCGACGAGATAATGTTTTGTTATGTGCTACACAAGGGATGAAGAGATCATCAAAGGTTTTACAATACCCTCCCCCTAAAAACCTCATCGCAACCGGGGAATTTCACCCAAAATTAGACGAGAGCCATGTGAAATTTTAACTCGCGCGAAGTAAGTGCACTGCAAACTTAAAGGGATACTGCAATGCAATGTTCGAATGCAATCCTTCAAAATGCAACTCTATGGATCAGTTTACCCCATTTTAAATTCTAAAACTATACTGGTGTCTTATGATAATGAGATCTCTGTATTCACGAGCAAACGACATACGGGACCGGGAAGATAACCTCAATTACTGCTGGATATGTTTCATATTTTGCTGGCCAGAATTTTCTTTTCTATGCTGATTCATTGTTGTGGAACATAGTAATAAACCAGAAATGTTTTCAACCAGTAAACCCTGGGTTCGCAAGAAAAAGTTGAGGAAGTCAAATGGAGGGAGAAAGAGGAAAGCGACGACGTCACAGTGTGACGTCACAAACAAGAATAGACAATGTCTGTGGAAACAATGAAGGAGTCCGACAAGTTTAATTTTGAAACGATTCTCGCGATCCATTTGGTTTGGCGGGGATGTTTGAAAAGTACGGTAAGTATTGTAACTTTTATAATGTTGTGTTGAAAATGGTTATTTTATAGATGCGTTCCTCGTTTTCATTGACTTGGTGCAATATTTTTGAAATAAACGATCACTTGTATTTTCTTATTTTGTGTTGTGATTTTGTGTTGAAAATAGCAATCGTAGTTGCTGGCGTTGCTTTTTTTCTATTTGTCAAGTAATCCGGGTTGCTTAATTAATTTCATTAATTTCACTGATTTTTATTCAGTGTGTGCGTCATTTTTCCCAATTGAGAAGCTGCTTGTCTTTCTTTATTTCAACTATATGTGGATGGTTATGTTTATTCATTAGGAATTTTTTTCATGTTTGTTTGCTTGTTGGTTGGTTGATCGGTTGGTTGTGTATGTCAAACACAGAATCTCCTCTCGTTGTTTTGTAACTTTTGTAACGTTGTGTCGAAAATGGTTATTTTATAGATGTAACCATTCATTGTTTTCATTCACTCGGTGCAATATTTTTGAAATATGCCTACTTGCATTTTCTTTGACGTTGTGTTGGAAGTAGCAATCATAGTTACCGGCGTTGCTTTTTGCTGTTAGTCAAATAATCCTGGTTTAACATGAATTTCTTTATTCACTGATTTGTATTCAGCCAATGCATCATTTTTCGAACTAAGAAGCTGCTTGCTTTTCTTGATTTCAACGATGCGGATGATTATGTTTATTCGGTACGAATTTCTATGTTTGTCTGTTAGTTGAATGGTTGGTCGGTTGATTGATTTGAGTTTTTAGGGGGTACATTTGTTTGCTTGTTTTTTTTTTTATGTAGTTTCTGAATTGTAAATACCTTCTAATGTCTTTGCAACTGTAGGACATAAAAAAACCGACCCGCTCTAATGGTCATCCTCCAGATGATCCTGTGAATGAAGAGGAATCAATAGAAAGAAAACACGTCTGATTAAGTACATTTTAAAATGTGTTATTTCTTTTCAACAAAAGCCACGATCAAAATTCCTATTTGTTTATTTATTTATCTAGGGATTCTCGTTTATTTACTTTTTCTCTTTCTCACTAGGATTCTGACGAAGATTTAAAGCCGAGCCATTCAAATGCACCCCTTGCAAATCAACTTCACGAAGAATTCATGGTAAGAATTTAAAAACTGCTGTTGTTGACTAACCTATGGAGTGATTAGGTCTATAAGTTTATCCATGTCACACGCAATTCATACAGCGAGCTATTTTGTCATCTGTATCGTTTTGTTGTTCCTGTATTTGTTTTCTTTTAGTATTTAGATGAAGAGTTTAACTGGCGGCCCCCACAACGGACCAAAAAAGGTTGGTTGCGACGATTGTGGCAAATGGTTCCTACGCCAAGATGTTTAGAGGCGACATACGGAAAGGAACAAACGTCAAAGGCACAGCATTGGTCACCCTGGTCCCTCCTTCTCCTGCGAGCAGCGTGGCAAGCCTTTGCTCTCGCCTACAACCTACGGAGGCACAAGAATGCGCATTATCCAAGTTTCCCTCCACTTGTCCAACCAGAGGAGAACAACAAACGGCCAACCGTCAAAAATCCGGCGCGTTTCACC
Organism: Acanthaster planci; assembly: GCF_001949145.1. The sequence continues at coordinate 730,867 of NW_019091441.1, forward strand.
TGCAACATCTGTTGAGAAATAAACGCGGTGAGACAATCTCCTTCGGCACCAGAGAGCTATCCACGAGTAGTCGCGAAATTGGCCACCGGCACCACCCGTTCGTCCTAGGCCCACCTGCTTCACTATCTACCCCACCTCTCCCTGTCCCACCACCAGTTTAGCCCCCCCCCTTAATTCAGGTATGAGAGTAATGTCAGAAGACATAGAGGAATTTCCCAACGCGGCTCGACACTACCTCACAGCCCTAGCCGACAACGAAGGGGAACCCGGGGAACATCGTGGTCGAGACCTTCCAAGATTTCCACGTAAGCAAGACACGAATGGTGGTAAAGAATATGAAGAGAACCCCAAACTGGGAGAAATACTCATGGTAAATTGGGGCTCTATTAGAACTCATCATTTAACAGAAAGACCTGTTCAAGATATTTTTAATTTCAGGTCAGTCGGATCTAGGCGTCTTGGGCAGGGTATCAATAAAGAAGATGTATTAGAGGTATTTCCACCAACTCCAAGCGAGAGCCAAAATCAACTTCTCCTTTGGGCTAGTTCTGAAGTACAGCATTTCTGATGATCTGCGATATTACCACGCGAGTTAAAATAACACTGGCCTTTTCTCAGAACCCATCTCGATAGGTTCTGAAGAAGACTTTAATCGCATCATAGATAGCATTAAGGAAGGTGATATTGCTGAGCGCGGTCGAAGACAAAGACCTAATACCATGGACTGTAGAATCCAGCTGCAAAATGGCCGTGTTCGTAAACAAGACAGATTTCTTCATTGATTCCCCGTCTTCCCCACTCCCACCTTACTTGACTAATAACCGAGGTTTGATCAATTTGGTGAAAAGCAGACAAACTGGTGCTGTGTACAATGACAAGTTGTGTTTTTTTTCAGATGTTTGGTATTGCTGAATAACAATAATCAGGTTAGTCTAGAACGTGAGGTTCATCAACTGGTAAATACTTACCTTTGTGAATTTGGGGAAGTAGGGACTAATGGTGTCACGATGAATGAATTAGATGAGGCCGAACACCTATTCAAAGTTAATATACAAATATATTCACTACTGCAGGTCTCTCAGGAAGAGATAGAGACATGTGAAGAGGGAAATGAGGATAAAGACACCGATGGGAGATGGTGTTAGAATATGAGCTGAACTCATTCGACGATCGCCGTGTCGTTATACTCGAACACTGAACATAAACTTATTTGGGAACCATTTTTCCAAATCCATTTTACGGATTTGAAGATGAACAGAAAGTCCTACTCAACTCTTGCTCAAAATGTCCCAGGGTGTCACTCCACACGTCGCACATTAACTAAAGGGGGAATGGTTCTTGATGAGTCGTCCATTATTAGATTTGTTAATGGGTCCATTTTCAAGCTGAAGGCAAAGGATGGCTTGATATAACCATCCCGTATAGCGCGCAGGCAATCCAGGCAACGTAAAGGTTTGAAATGTTTCTCTGATGTATCGTTCATCAAGGCGAATTCCAAGGACTGAAATGGCAAATAACACCCCCGAGGAAAGACAAATTACACTGACGATGTTCAATTCTGTCTAACCTACTGATGTGAAAAAATCATGAAAATGCCTCCAACAAAATGTCTCATTCGACTCTTGTTCACAGTCAAAGTTCAAGGTCTTTACAATAAATCAGTTGGGGAATTTTGTCCACAAACAGAAACACAGACATGAAAGTGACCAAAGGGATCGATGAAAGTACTGAATTATGTGGGCATTTATTATTTCACACTTTCCTTTCATCATTTTCAATTCTTCAATTTTCTAATATTACAAGGAGTTCCGTTTGAGCATTTTTTATCAACATTAAAAGGCAGATCAAAAACAAAATTTTCAAGGGCCACTTTTTGAGAAGGAGCCATAACGAAAATCGACCTCGTGTAATCCCTAAAGTGTTTTTTGCGGTAAGATTTATTACGTTTTACACACGTTCGGGAAGAATGGAGATGAAACAGTACCAGCGTCGTCCCTTCCTCTTTGTACGTAAAAAATAAAAAAAATGAAGGATTTCTTTTTAATAGGGGCATGGTACCGTTGGGCCCCCAGATACGGAAGAGTGTGTATTTTGTGTTAATAATCACCTTGATGTGTAGGAAATTGGGGGAACCTGACAGCATGCAGTGAACTGGGAAATCTGATAGACGATCAATCATTGCTTCCTCTTGAGGAAGGGTATCCATATAAACAAAACGATCCACATTTAATAAACAGCATGAACGACGGTACAAGCTAGGGCACAATAGGCTATTCATGGTTCATCCACGCGAAAAATATGACTTCATTACTTGCGCAGGGTATGCACACAAGGTAGCTACTTCATTGGGTCATTTCAACCCGTGCAAGCCCAAACCGGAGGGCCATATTATACAAACTCTTGGAACCGTCGCCGCAAGACCGAGTGACTGAATCAAACTGACCCTTTGTGATGGTTTTTTGTTCGTTGGTCGGCTAATCAATTTTGAGTCACTGTATGATAAAGTCTTCACACCGTGGCATTCAGACTGGTGCCAATGAGCTCTGCTTAAGCGGCCAATGATATTTCACATACTTTCGTGACACGATCACTTTGTGAACATCACCGTGGAGGCATGCCACAAAATGTCTCCACGCCCTACCCCCAACGAAGACATCACAAGCACGAACTGGTTGACCAGGAAATTACAGAAATTAAATAATGAAATTAAAGTTGGAATTTTTATAAAATGCATACATCCTTTAAAAACAAGAATGAAACAACACAAAAGGACTGAGTATATACAAACCCTAAATTCGCTTAACAATCAGGAAAGTCCCACATTTCGAAGAAGCTGGCGGAGTCTCATTTCAAAATTGACGTCTTGAAATGCCTGCGGTGCGAAAACATCCTGAATACATATGTTCATCTACACGATGGTAAGCAGTCCAAAGAATTAAGAATCGTACACCACACAGAACACGTGTACAGAATCTGACCTACATGATTGCAAGTAACCATTAATGGAAGTCAGGTATAGGCCTATATGTATTGTGATAAGCTGCGAAACCTCTCGGCACACTTTTACATTACGTGCTGCAAGCAATAACATGTACATCGTAACTGTGGCTAATGACAAGTGAAAATGTCAAGTATTAATGCGAATTCCTCCCACGATCAACTTTGTTTTTTTTAAATTTCTTTGATCATAGTGGTCTGGTATGGTCTCTCAAGATTGAAACTAACTAGGTTGATACGAATAGTTGTATCACACACGTTACATGTACTACAAAGGGCCATGCATTATGACGGTCTCAGGCCCGCGGTAAGCAATACAGCAGGGTGCAGGGGTCTCAGAATTGGTTGTTCCAAGCTGATCGATAAGAATTAATGAGAAAGTTAAGATGCTGCTAGAATTCTACAGCGTTTCGGCAGAAGATTAATAATGTGTCCGGCAAGAAAACCTAGAATTCCAAAAGCTGTTACTCTGAGAAGTCACAATGTTTAAGCACGTAAATTTGGTATCGTTAAATGCGCTACGGCTTCATCTTCATTTTGGTACCAACTGTAAGTTGATTTCTTTCCGCCTGTCTGAACAACGAGTACAAGTGTATACATTTTATGTAACTAAGGTGACATAAAATATTAATTATTGCATTTCTTTCAAGCTGTGGTTAGGGCTTAGTGATATTTCTTTTTCATTGCCTAATCTTGTGGTGGGGACAAGACAATACCCCGTACCATTCCTGAGGGCTATCTGGGGGATATGGTATCTCAAGCAACCCCTGCAAACCAGTCTGAAATGGGACTGGCATTGAAGTCAACACTGAAAGACTATGCCGAAATCCACATATCTGTTTAGAGGGACAGTAACTTATACTAAAAGTAACATCACCGAAGGTGTTGAAACAACGCCAAAAATGTTAGCACCGCTGAAAAGTGCTGGCCTGGTCGTCTTATGACATCGGGGTGTTTCATTTAACAGCCCAGTTTACACAGTGCAGATATCCCTCAACAGAGGGAGACGGTGGAACTGCGAGAGGCATTGAATAATGGGGATGAGACGTTTCAGTGTCATAATGACCTTATTAATATTTTAAAATGTGTGTATAAGGTCACATGGAATGTCAGTTTTGTTCTTGTTGAATAAGCTTTTATTAAAGCCTGTTTTCAAAGGAAATGCAAAATCAAAATGTCATTATGCAACGCGACGAAAATGTTGTCCTAAAATGCTCCATTTCAAACTCATTTCAAACGCGTCGTTTTAAGCACACAGTGTATGCTGCAATCACATGTAGACAAAGAATATATATATATAGTAAGTAAGAATTATTATTGTAAATTTAATTTTAGTGAGAACATTTAACAAATATAATCTCTTTGTGTCAAAAAGTAAAACTACGTGTGATAATCACTTCCCAATTACCAAAATAACGTTCAGAAATGAGTACTTTTCCCACTTCAAAGTGATTTCAGAAACATGCCTGTTGAGAGGTTTTCAGAGGCGCTTTTGTTACCAAGATAAGGTTCTGATATCACGAACAAGATGTTACACCCCTTTTCTCTGCTGCCAAGAGCCGAGGCAACAAATTGCCGATCAACAGCTCCAAATCGCCCCGGGGCTGAGTTCTCAGACTCGGCGTGATCGACCAGCGTAACCGTGCGATACCTGACACTTTATAGAGGGGCCCCCCACAAACTATCACATTAATGTTCCCCGGGAACTGTGTGGCCAAGAGCAATCTCATGCAAGTCAAATCGGGTACACGATCTGCTCTCCAACCAAGTCTGTTTTCCCCATGCCGGTCAAAATCGCGTTGTGTACAGCTCTAATCTGGAGTTTAGTCGCCTATGGGGTTCTGGATATAATGTTGACGTGTTGGTGCTGCGTCTGGGGTGTCTTGATATAGTCATTAGTCCAATTGAGTAGGGTATCATATCATTTTAGGGCATTAAGTTGGCAACCCCATGGAAACACTATAGCGTTTAATTCCTATTAACCTCAATAGCGTACTCATTTCCAAGAAGAGTAATTCGATTCTAAGTAGTTTGATGGTTATTTCGTTATAGGTGAAAAGTCTGAGAATTAATTTCACCGCGTTGATATAAAAAGCAGTGGGATCTTCTTAAATCACCGGGTTTGCTAAAAGACATGTAACTTAATTGCCTGCGATAGTGCTATGTGATTCATGAAATGAAACGTCTATAAAAACCAAGCAACTATGAGTATGACATCGAATCAAACATAACCAAGGGAAAACAAATGCAGAAAAACTTTTAAAACCCAATGGAATGGCCTGGTAATCTTCTGAAGGCCAAATGATATCATTTACTAGATAACTGAATCATAAATCACAGTCTGTAAATGTTGAATTAATTTTTTTAGTCTAAGATCATGAGAACAATTTTCGAAAATCCATTCTATCTTTGGTTTAATGAAAAGCTGCTTCGTTTAAATTACTGAACAAAAGCCACTGCTTGATGATAATTACAGTGATCCTCATTCATTATTCAAAATAAATTGCATTTCAAGGTATAATCATGTAGCATTTCATCTGTGTCTATATAACTGTAATTTTTAATTTGAGGAGTCAAAGGGAGATAGAGGACAGGGGTATTGAAGCAAAACATCCGAACACATTGAATATCAGCCGAAGTGGCTTTTACGTGAGATTTTTTTCCGACAGGCGTCACACTGGCGTCACTGATACGTCTAGATGGCGTTCCTAAAGTCACTGATTGGGTATGTCATGCAAGAGAATCGCCAAGGACTGGTGGATGTTCTGCTAAATCGTAACCAATTACATGCAGTGTTGAGCACAAAAATGTGCAATTGTAGGTGGCTGACGAAGCAGGAGGCACGGAGATTATTGGGTTGCTACATCCGAACTTGACTTTCAGCTCATTTACGGATGAGAAAATCACGGGTGGTTGCAACAGGGAATGTGCTTGTTAACTTTCCCATTTCATCTCAGCGTTGCATCATATTCTTCAGAATTTAAATGGTCTTCTACACTTCAGATATATGAACACACGCTCGAACGCGTCTGTAGGGCATGGCCATAGTGTGCTTTTGAGTAAGATGGGCCAATTTCATAGAGCTGCTTAAGCACAAAATTTGCTTAAGCGCAAAAAAATCTTGCTAAAAAACAACGGTTACCAGCTCAAAATCTATGTGATTGCCATGCTAACCAAAAGACCGGTTAATACCATTTCAAAACAACATACAACACATGGAGTTTTGGCTGATAAGCTGCTTTTTCAAGCAAGGGTTTTTTTTACGCTTAAGCAAATACTGTGCTTAGGCAGCTCTATGAAAATGGCCCCCGCAGCTGTTGCCCATAGATAGCTGCGATTATGACTAAAGCGTGGTATCTCGGGTCTATATGTTATCTAATGCGCGCAGTTCAAGTTCTAACAAATGAAGTCTGCAGGTTACGAGTTTGCCATGCATCAAGGCATGACTGGTGACCGGTAACTGAGGTGTAATCATGACCATCAAGATGCAGGAACATTATCAGATTCAAAATCGTTGTAATAAGAGGAGGATACCAACATAATCATCTATTCATCTAGTTTATAGTTCAGATGAGGAGATACCAATACATCCACTGCACTGTGGAGCTTTCCTAATAAATACACTTTCATTTTTATTGGATGAATTGAAAATTAACGCATTTTTACAGAACTATGTTGCAATTACTCGGCAACATTAATAGCGAGATTCCTTGTGACAAAATCCTTCTTCTTCCTATATGCACCTGACTGTGCTTTCCGATTATCAGTACTGCAGAGAGCAGCTTGTGAAATTATACTTTTAAAACATAAAAAACAGAGAGTACAATGATATTTACGGGCTTTGGATGTCATGGACACCGTACCTATTCAAGGGAAACGGTACATGTTTAGACTTCCAAACATAATTGGTATAGTCATGCGCAAACAAATGCATTTTGATCATTGAAATTAATACTTGTAGTCATTTCACCCGACAAGAGTATAATGCACATCGGTACAAAAAACGCTTGGATTGATTCAGTACGATGACCGTACGGCTGTCAGAATGAACAGCAATTAGGACCGAGCTAATTACCATAGCAATGTTGAGGATGGATGATTCCACACTGAAATGGACAAAATCTACCCGAAAAACATTATACATAGAATAGGGATGTACCAAACACCATTTTAACAATGGGAAATAACCTATCGAAGAATAATCAGTTTGCTTTGGTATTGGCCGACTTGTTTCACTGAGCTAACCGAATACAAATTAAAAAGCTAAAATTTGTCTTAAAAACACTAGTATTTATTGAGGAATTATGTTGGAGCAGTCATTATACCGTATAGGTATGTAGCAACTATTTTTAACACAACGTTTCAAACGTTACAAAACAATGAGAGGAGATTCTCTGTTTGACTTACACAACCAACCGATCAACCAACCAACAAGCAAACAAACATTAACATAAATTCCTAATGAATAAACATAACCATCCACATATAGTTGAAATAAAGAAAGACAAGCAGCTTCTCAATTGGGAAAAATGACGCACACACTGAATACAAATCAGTGAAATTAATGAAATTAATGAATAAACCAGGATTACTTGACATATAGAAAAAAGCAACGCCAGCAACTACGACTGCTATTTTCATAACAAAGTCAAACAAAAAGAAAATACAAGTAATTGTTTAGTTCAAAAATATTACACCGAGTCAATGAAAACAACGAATGATTGCATCTATAAGATAACTATTTTCAACATAACGTTATAAAAGTTACAATACCTACCGTACTTTCTGAACATCCCCGCCAAGCCAAATGGACCGCGAGAATCGTTTCAAGTTTAAACTTGTCGGGCTTCTTCATTGTTTCCACAAAACTTTTCTATTCTTGTTTGTGATGTCACACTGTGACGTCGTCGCTTTCTTCTCCATTTGACTCCCTCCCTCCACCTTTTTTTGACTCACTCCCACTTCCTCCATTTTTCTTGCTCAGAAAGATGCTTTGTATGACTCCTATACTACCAACGACCCACTTTCACCTACATCTCTAGAGAGAAGACAGTAAGAAGCAGTTGCAGATTTGGAGGTGGGAGGAAAATCCCCTAAGAAAAAAATTCTGGGTAAAAATCACAGAATCGAGTAGGGACTGAAAAACCAATCCACATGTGGAACGAGCCAGGAATCGAATCCAGGCCGCAAGGGTCAAGGGCGGGAAGAGAACCACTTCGCCAACCTGACTCCCCGAATATCTTTTCGGAGTCTGTCAGACTTGAATATTATTGGCAACTGGTCAGTTTTGTACTTATGCATGCTCGATTGAAAAACAGTTCAATCTCGTACCATAATTGGGCTTGAATGTGGAATTTGATTTTGAATTATTTTGCTCCAGCAGACTTCATTTGTTTGTCATGACACTACAACAGTCTTAATGTTGTCGTGAATCGTCTTGTTAGGCTGTTAGACTGCTGTTGAAAAACACATGGAACGACTCAGAATGTTGTAATTGTAATGTATACGGTAAGTTCGAAATGTAATTCGAAACTGTATACCAGAACTAAGCCCAACAAGACTTTTTGGTAATGTCTTTCATCGAACGTGTGATAATGTTAAATGAAGTTATAACTACATCACTTGTTCGCATTGATTAAAGGAGCATTGGCATGTTTGTGTTACAAAATGGTGGATCATAGTGGCTTATAAAATGTGTTAGGGATATATCCCCATCGACCGGATGCATTGTGGTTCAAAAAAGTATATCCAAGTTTTAGGTGATTGTTCACCCACATCCAGCAATCCAAAGAATTTGTATTTACCTAATGTTGCTGATTAGGGTGTTTAGCAATAATCCCCCCAAAATGGTAGGTCTAACATAATTGGATCTCAAGATATCACCCATTATAGATGGCATGTACAAAACTGATTTGTCCACAAGAGCTTCATCGCTCACAAGCATAGTTGAACACAATGATATCATGTAAAGCTCAACTATGCTTTAATATGAGCGATGAAGATCCTATGGACAAGCCATTTTTGTACACGCCATTGTAACAGGTGATATCGAGATCCAAAAAAGCCAGATCTACCATTTTTTCAGGATTTTTGCTAAACACCTTACTCATCAACACTATGTAAATACAAATTCTCTGGATTGGAGGATGTGAGTGAACAACACCTTACAACCTTGGGTCTACTTTTTTTAACCACCCTGTATTTTAGAACATCTCAAGGACAAGTGAAAGTGCATCCCACACAGAAATAAATTTGCATTTCTGCATTACAAACTGCATCTTGCTGGCAACAATTGCTTTCTGTGTTTTCCCTCGTCTGCTCCATTTCCCACTGTTGTAATTTATAAATAACAACAGTGGGAAATGGAGCACTATAGTGCTGCGTTTATTATTTTTCATCAGGCCATCCTGTAATGCTGAATCCTCGAATGAATCATCTTGAATAGGTCATCTCATCCACAACATCCCTACTGTGTCACCACAAAGAGTACAGAGGGTGAAGTAGCGGCCTAACAGCCCTCTTTCTCGGCTCACTTCCTCGAGTTGACCCAGCCAATCATCAAGTATTAGACGGTGGAATCAAGGGGCGAGTCGAACAGGCGACTCATGCACGCACGATCGATCAAGTGCTATTTGCTTTTCCTAAAGGTGAAACGGGAAAGGGTTAACTGAATCTGACTTAAGCAGAGATGCATTGCGCAAGACTCAAAAGAGACGTTTGAGACGCCGCGTCGGGAGTGCAGACTATGCGGTTAGGGTTCGTGAAGTATTTTCACAGTCGTTCCGTGCCACTGAAACTGTTGGCTCGTACCAGGTCTTACAGGACGTCGGGAATGGGTGCAACTTCAGACACTGAACTAAGGAGGATATACGTGCTACTCCGATGGCCTTATTGGATTATGGATTTAGGAAATCTCGCCGTTAAATGGATTTTTAAGTCTTGCATTTTGCTCCAGGGGTTAGAATGAAAGTCAGCACGCCGAGTTGGTAAAAGAGAGAGTTGCCTGTATATTTTAATATGCAGACAGACATGATGCAATGCTAACCAGCTCTGATGTGAAGTTGGCAACCTGAAATATAACATACATGTATAAACCTGAAAGGAACTTGTTTATAATGTTTATAATTTATTAAATTATTTGTAATAATCACAAATATTCAGATGATGGTGGTCTATTGCTGGACCACTTTAAACCGACTTTAAAGGTTCTTATGGGTTTTGTAACACCCAACACCATTTACCATATTATTGAAAATTCAGTCTCTGTGTTATGAGCGATTACTCATTCACAAAAATGTATACTATACACCGAAATAACCTATATAGTTACCTAAATGACAAGATGCAACGATGGTTTGAGTAGGCCAACATCTCAAGCCTGTCAATCAAGAAATACTACGGTTGCCACCCAAACTATTGTCCAGCTGTTAGACAATCTAGAAAATGTGACAAGTTGCTATACTTTCTACTGCATTTTGTCTTATCAGTACCTTATATGGGTTCTCCTGAAATCCAAAGTTTTTTTCCGTTATCTGCCTTAAGCAGAAGCACCCCGGCCCTCATCGGTTGAAAAGAGCCAAATTGTCGTAGAGTCAACATTTTGTTGGTAGCAACGCCACCGTAAGCGTGCATATCACATTCGTTTGTGAACCAGCTAAGTGCAGTTCCCATCAAACGAGTCCCCGTTGCTAGGAAACCTGCGGCCTCTCTTGCTCCAGCTTGGGGCTCAAAATTTCAAACTGTCGGTAGCAGCAAACATGCCGGGCCTATGGTGTTCCATAGTCGCCAAAATTGCGTCGCTTCGTCCCGACGCGACGCTCCGACGGCTCTGTTGCGTCGTGCTGTCGCATCGTGGCGTCACCTCTTTTCTCATTACTTCTATACTGTGTTTAGTGCATTACGTTGTGTCGTCGTGTCGTCGCGTCGTCCTGTTTCGTTGTGCCATCGTGTCGTGCCGTCGACTCGTCTCGTCGTGCCGTCGACCTTTTGCGTCGTGGCCTTCAGCCGTCGCGTCGTGCAGTCCTGTCGTGCTGTCGCCCCTGTGCAGTCGCATCGTGCTCTCGCCGTCGCCTTATTACTGGTGGTAACAGGGGGAGCCCTTAGAGACGGAGTTAAGTTCAATACCAATAGATACCATTTTTCTTGATCAAATCTTGTAGGCCCTATGAGTGCATCCCACCAAATTGTTCCACACCAAAGTGATCCCACTTTTTTTTAACACTAAGACATGCCATAATCAGGAGGGATCATAGAAATATTTGTATAAATTGCGAATTTGGGACTGGCAGTTTCCAGTTCGGAATATTTCTTTCACAAAAAGTCCCAAATTGTGGGCCTGGATAGAGGCAGACGGCTACATTCACAAATGAGCGCATAAATTGTACTACTATTTTGGGAGGTATCTTCGGGAAAGGCGAATTTTTAAAAATCACGTGGCTAACCCCCATAACACTGAAACGAAAGTGATCTTCTGGCCATAATCTTGAATTTCCAGTGAAAAAAACGAAGGCTAACTTCTTCCCGAGAGTCAACAGGCGGCGCTATTTTGGTCTAATTTTGCACAGTTTTCTATCGTCGCGTATTTGGTGTTGTGTAACCTTGGTCGAGTTCGGGCGGCCAGTTCTTGACACAGGTTTCTTGTTCTCGCGCTCGAATGGCGGGAACACGACTCAAGAACACTGTTTTCGGAACAGGATCACACACCACCTCCTCGTCAGGGTTTTACAGGAACACACGAAAAAAACTTATGAGATTTTGATTTTTGAACAGCTGCAAAAAGTAGAGAGATGGCTTCCAAAGCCATAGACAATGGGACGTTTTGCAAAATTAACATTAATCATTTCCGTAACACAGAAATGAATGTTCCTGTTTATATAGAAAAGAATTCAGCCCATCCAAACATTAACTCTCGAATAACGTAGCCTACATGGACGCCGCCAGTGGCATGTTGCTTGTCACTAACTACCATCGATAACTGGTTGTTTGTTCCCGGCGTTCGAGCGGCCGACCCACGAACAACAAATCGGGCTGTTCGTGAACATATGGGAACAAGCCGACCGAACTCGGCCCTTATGTACGCACATTACTTTTTCCAGGACTTGTGACATACGCCCTCTATTGGCCTAAGTAATCATCAGCCATTTTTTAGAAACAGTCGGGCACGACGTCATAATACGACGGACGACGACACAACGCAACAGCATGACACGATGGTGCGACGGCACGACGCAACGGCAAGAAATCAGGACGCGACAGCACGACGGCAGGACACGACGGCCTAACACACACTATATAAAGCCATACCATGACAGGCAACGCGACAGCGCAACGGGACGACACGACACAATTTTGGCGGCTTAAGAACCCTATACGGGCCCAAGTCTAAGTATTCCCTTATTGTTTGCGTCACGGTTGAGTTTGACTATGCTGAAGCGTACTCATTGGGTGGAACTATTTCACCAAGACGGATTACTATTTTGCCCGGGCGATTTTTCTATTTCGCTCGCGCGGATCACTGTCGAAATTGTAACATTCTTTATGTACCTGGACGAATAATAACTCGCCCGGGCGAAATAGTGATTTATCCGCCCAGGCAAAATAATAATCCGCCCGGGCGAAATAGTGGGTCAGTTTATTTGTATAGTCATGTTCTAAGTACGTTCCGTAGTCTGTGTATCCCATGGGGATTTGTGTTTGGACTCGACACAACCTTAGGACAAGATAAACGCTTGCCTGTCCTATCTTCCATAGATGACCAGACATGGTTTTTCGCATTGTAGTGGAAGATCGCCGATATCCTATAAATTTTAAGTGAAGACGACAAGTTAATCGCAACTGAGCCAGAAGAATTGGCAGTAAAAAGCAAAGATCGTGTAGCGCCGCAAAACGACGCTGTACGATCTTTGGTACAAAGCGATACAGAGCGATATATTACCAATATGATTGTGTACCACCGAGGACACTTCAAAGCTTAAGATGCATTGAAAGAGTGGTATACCGTTTTGATGTTTAACGGAAACAGAATTTAGGCAGAATTTCTGTTTAAATTGGTTTACATCAGCCCAGTTACTTTGATTTGGGACGTGTTTACTTCCTAAAATGGCACGTTTCCGTGCGAATAATTAGCCAGAAAGGCCACTTTTGACGCTGGTGATTTACAATCATTTTAGTGAAGATTGTGTTAAGTGAGTGACGTTAGTTTTTTCCCATTCAAGGGCAATACGTATTTGAAGGTAAAACACGGCTCCCACGTCAAAGCTACTGCCTTTCAGTTTAGTAATAAACATATACATTCTAAATGCCACAGTATCAATATCTGGAAGCAAAGAATCACGGTAAAGCAAAATATTTGCCAGGTTTTGATCGTGCGCTGACTAAATCAATATTTGAGGAGCTCGTAAATTTCCGTTATGGGGATGCTGGCATTGCTGTAGGCCAGTGTTCAAAGACGTAACTACACAATATCACGAGTGAAATGGGAGTTGAAACGGAAGGGTTGCTGGTAATTTGGAACAGAAACCGTCAGAGATGTGTAGACTAATCATGAAAAATTTTCAAATTTACAAGAGCCAGTTGCACAATCCACACCCTTCTACTCTTTTTGCAATTTCGTCACATCCATTTTTTCCACGCACAGAGCTGTCAAGATTTTTTCCAGTAATATCTTGCCGTCATTTCGACTGATCGGATATGCCGTTCTCTTGCAGCGCCCAAAATGGCTATGGTGCTTTTCCAATTCTCGATGCACGCCTGCCGTCAGGTGGATAGAACTTCAAAGGATCACAACAAAAAACCGTATATTGGACCCAGCTGAAATTTAACATTTAATCTAGGTCTTCAGTTTAAAAAAGATCAAGCAAGGGATAACCAAGTGCCTGGAGGGGTCGGAATCCACCCTCCCCAGCTCCTAAAAAGCCCGGTTCTTGTAGGGTTAAAAGGAATTCGTGCTGGCAGAGCTACTCAGCATAGCAACTGTTCGTCAACAAATAGAGTTTTTGGTTCACCGTTGGTCAATTTCATTCTGTTTGCGCACTTCAGCAAATTCTATTCCGCATATCAATCAAATGTCACCAGAATCAAGCATCAACTACTGTAGTTCAGTATAAGTCGGTTGTTGAAATAAGAATGCCAATATTTCTGACATTTCTTCTTTTTTTTTGGAGGGGGGATATTGGTGTTGTAAGGAATAATCGTCGGACATGCAGGAAGCTCTGTTGAATAACGGACGAGATATACACACCCATCGGCAGTGGTTCTTACCTTTCCCCGTATCGATCGATCGATCGATCGAGAAGCAAGAATGACAAACCATGCATTACCTTAATTCAGAGATTGTGAGGCTGTGATCATAGCAGTGTTTTGTAGACCTCTCTAAAAATTAACATCTTTCGAAACACAAAGACGGGGGTGCATGGCCAAAGTTCTTAAAAAGGCTATGTTTGGTTATACCCTTTGCCAACAGACATTTGCTGCGACTGCTATCACTGCTTCTACCAATTTGTATTATTTCAGTAATGTTCATTATTTAGTGTTTCGATTAATGCATGAGATTAAGACATAATTTTGTACATTTACTTTTTCTTGCTGAGTTTCTGTTTGGCAAAAACTATAATGGTACACAGAAAAGACTTGATTTGAAGATTTGCATGGTGATCGCAGTATGAATCATAATCAACAGAAGTTAGAATAATGATCAACAAACACATGCGGAAAGGGAAGGGGGAATGGTCCCCTAACACCCTAACACTCCCTGACAGGTGAGGACTAAAATGCCTCCTATAAAAATATGTTGTTAAAGTGATTTGATGTCTTTTCATGAACACAGTAGACCTACGCTGAATTGTTAACAAAATCATTCAAAGTTTCGATCTGCATGGATTTAATGAGTTCATGATATGAAACTAGGAAATGCACAAAGTGTACACAGGAGCAATCGTTGTTCTCGAGGGGGGGGGGTCGTTGGACAGTATTCCAGGCCGGAAAAATATTGGTTATTCCAAAACTATTCAGCAAATAAAAGACTATTAGGGGTACCATATCGGTAGTTTAAAGCTACTCCCACGTCTCAAATGTGAATGTCTCCCCTGGCATCTACTTTATAGTCACGCGAGTTGCAAAGGGACTGTCCTCTGTTTACTGTTCGTTCGTTTAGAATCTGTTCTTATCGTTTGTGTGGCCTCACTTGTTGACACTTGGGGGAGGGGCTATTGAAGCATCCCCTTTTTTATATAGTGAGAACAAATTAGGGCAGATTGTGAAGAATTTTTCGGGCTTCTAGCACCAAATGTGTGGCACTTATAAAGAAAATCCATATAATACACCATTTTGATGGAGTGTATATATTACCCGCTTTTAAGTATCATTAGGTGTCAGCCCCACTGGCCCCGCTTTTCTAATTTCCATTATTGGGCAAGTCATCCTCCCACAATTCCCCATCCACCCAGTTCCCGGTACAAATTTACGCCACTGAAGGAATAAAGACCTCCCCAAAGCCCTAACTGTCGGTCAGGTCATCGGGATGGTAAAAAGAAGGCAATTTAACACTCTAGCTGATTTCCCCCTTGAGCGATGTAGAGCCCTTTTAGACAACCTTAATCTTCACATCCGCTTGATCGACCAGGCAGAAAGTCCAGGTTTGATATACTCGAAATTGCCAAAGCTCCACGACAGCTAATAGCACTCCTACAGACTCTGTACAACACCCCTGTGACAACAGTTGATACGATTTTGTCGAATGTGTAAAGTCGACACTGAGATTATGTTGCCCGTCCGTATCGAAGAGATCACCAATCGGAAAGGTTGGAAAACTGACAGGATCGGACCACCCTTGAGGGCACTATTCGCCGATACAAACAATAATCAAGAAGTTGGATGGAATTCCTAACCCAGCGATCGTGGTAAATACTAGACCGCCTATCTCGTAAGAGTGCCCAAATGTCCACATATTGACAGAAGTAAAAGGCATATACTGTTTTTCATAAACCAGATGGAAAAGGAACACACCAATTAGATGGGAAAGGAAAGGCTACATCTTTCTTTTGAGTGTGTGTCATTACCGATAGGATTTCGATAGCGTTTACACCAACCAATCAATAACATTTCCTTAATGAAATTTGATTTCTTAAAAGGGCAGGTAAATATAAGATTCCCGGTCACTTTTGTGAAGTGTCTTTTCACGCGTGCAAGATCGGTCATTCATTTCGGCCGTAAGTGGAATGACTGCAGTCATTCCTGTTTGGAGCCGCGATTCGCAATACGGTTTCCCCCAAAAGGGTGCATATTTCCAGCTTCGCGGGTTGTCATCTTGGTATAATGCTTTACCATCTCAAACGACTCTTCACAGTTTTATGGCGCTTTGAGATATCCAGCCGGTGAGATAAAAGCTTGTCCCACTATCCCGCCTGGGTGGATTAGTATTTGGCCCGGGCGGATTAGTATTTCGTCCTGGCAGATAAGTAATTCGCCCCTTATCCTGGGCGGATAAGTAAACTAAAAGTACGTTTTTAGCCACTTCTTAAATACGCCTAAATGTGATTCGACGAACAGAGGAACATTTTGAATGATCGCAACATCCCATGCACTTAAAAGAAAGTGAGTTTGTGATGGTTGTTTTTGGAAGCGCATCAGACAAAATCCATGATGACTGAACTAAGACGCAGAGGAGTTGCTCGATGTCGACCATTTCCCACAATGGGCTGCGCACTTCCGTTGAAACAAGTTGTAAACAACGGTCAGGATTACTGTAAATTGCACCTGTTCAAGGAAAATCACTTTCTTTTCTTTGCGTCTCACCGATTTATATTTCCAGAAATGTAATTATGAAATTTTTTTTTGAAACGTGGAAATGTAAAAACAGCTGACCACATCACACTAGTTTACATCTGATACAGAAGGGTGTAAATTTAGTGCTGGAACAAAAGAAACGTTTTTCTTCATTCGATATCAAGTCGCATAAGCATGTACGTGATGGCTGCTCTTGAACAGAAAATATCGATAAATCGAGGGTGTTTAATGCTAATCGAAACAAGGGGTGATCGAGAACTAACTTTTTTTTAGGGGGGGGGAAATATTGGAATATTCTAATGTAGCTTTTTATGGCCTTTCTGGGGAGCGAGGTTACATTTGAGGCTTTACACGCTTTGGGAAGGACGAAATGCATAAAATAAATTCCCAATTCTTTTATTGTTTTTTTCTCTGGGAATGTTTAAATGTTTGAACGTTTGCCCTTCCCGTGTATATCTTTGGATCAAAAACATTTTCAGGATACATCTGAGAACAATGCAAATCTTGTTTCCGTGTGAACAACACTGGATATATCACGTATGTGCTCATGCACAAAATTCTCTTTCTCGGCGCATGATTACCAGTGAACCATTAAAGGCCTACAGTCTGTCACAAAACAACTGAACCCTGATTGACAAAGTAAGTGGTGCCTCCGAGTATAAGCGGTGCCTCCTGGGATTTGACCGAATGTAATGTGCAGAAGGTCAACTTGACAAGGATAAAAAAAGGTCCGATATGCTGAAAGTATCTTGGTTAACGATGAAAAGGGGGACCGAGATGAAAACAAATCGAATAGGAAGAAAGAATAAAAACTTGCACGTGTTTCTCAAGATGCCACCGATGCTTGCTTGGTAATTTAGTTCGGAGCACGCACACAACAGGACCGGTTTGTCTGCTGCCACCATGCGTCTAAAAATCTCCCACTAACGCGTACGACCGAAATCAAAAATCATATGACGATATCCCATCTTCTGTATGTAGGTTTATTGTGGTACGATAATAGTACATGGTAATACCCCGTCCCCCCGAAAATGACATGCGAGGTTTCAACTTCAACTTTCAGGGTGCCAGCTATTTTAAATGGTGTCCGTTTGGGGAGAAATCCCCCACTGGGTGTCATCTGAGGCATAGATGTTACGTAGCACTTTGAGAGAAAAAAATCAGCTTAGTAACCCGAGCAAAACAGACGCAGACTGAAATTGTGTCTGATATTGCTATAAATTACCTTTTTTTGAGTTTATAATCCTCAAAGCTCCATCCTCAGCAAGTATAAGGATTATCGATCTGTGTTCCATATAGGACAATCCCTGTTCTGCTAGCCTGCTTACCAGGGCTTACAGGTCCGTTGCCTGACCAGAGACTGGGGGGTTAGTCAAACCAAAACGTGGAACTTTTGGCACTATGAACACATATTTTTATACAAAGGCCTATCACAATGTGCTTTGGAAAACAGCATTGAAAAGTTCCATGTTTGTCGCGAACCAAAGTGTTGCTGTAGCATCAGTGCAGCAAAAACTTCGTCTAAATTTAAATTAAAATATTACATTTGTGTTTCTTTTAGTTATTCCTATAATCCCGCAAGATTTGGAAATTTAATGTATAATCTATTTTTGGCACAATTTAATAGTTTTATTTTGCATCACATGTCGCCAAACCATTACATCATGTTTTGTAGGCTGTGCCTAATTAACATATTACAAGCCTCTTCCCAGGGCATGTGAACAGCTGTGCATTCATCACACTTTAGATACGAGGATGCATGGAAAACAACGTTTTTCTCAGACACGAGTCAGCAGTGTCTGACAATGGCATACATTTGCTAGTAAAAAGTTTCGTTAATCAAGTTATAATTCCAGAGTTTGACTATTATGTGATTCCCAAATAATTCCCACGATTTTTAAGATTCTTAGAGAGGCCTTTATGGTAAGCTTTGTTATATTTTTGACCATAAAAAGTACATGTCAAATTCGTAAACTTCATAAGATTGTTAGCTAAACAAAAATGTGCTCAACGTTATATAGTATACACTCCCACATGCTCGTGTACATGTATTTTCCTATAATTTAAACCCCTTTTCTCATGACTATGCTAGGATTACAAAGTAATAAGTCTGTTTTATTTATTTCTTATTGCAGATTGTTATCTAACGTCTGTAGCTGTAGCTAACGTCTAACGTCTGTAGCTGTAGCTAACGCCTAGCGTCTATAGTGCCCAATTTCGCCTAGTTTTCATCTTGCACTGTTATAGTTGTGTAACACCCAGTCATGCCAGCATGGTCAGTGCACAATGAGGCCTATCATCATGATACATGTGTAACTAGTGAAGTTGCTAATGATATGCATGTGACGGAGTCGTCAGGAAGTATCTAGGCCCTCCTATTGTCAGTACGAGTGTGCACTTGACAGTTTCTCCACATTCACATAAGTTTGTGAACAGGCGTTTGAATAATAATCAGTGGGACTAAATGCTGAAGAGTCTGAAGCATTTACTATAATTTGTCAAGAGTAAGCCGAAACTCCTCTTGGAGTCATCACGTGGTTCCTTGAGGCAGTCACACAAAGGTTGCATGTAAAACTTGTACACTATAGTTTTCGATATTGAATAAACTTAACAAAAATACATTAATTTCAAACCCTTTGAAACACCTGAAATGTGGATATTTTCCGGAACTTCCTGACGGTACATATGACTGGAGATTGACTCATAAATATGCAGAATCGTGGTCACCTTGCGCTTGAGAATCAACGTATAAGCCGTGGCTTGTATGCCGAATATTACGCTCTATTTAAAATATTCAGTACACACATCGGGCCTGGCTTATAATTCGGACAGCTTTCGGGTTGTCAGGACTTTCTTGAAGCGTCTACGTGTACATCCCATTGTGGCTAGTAAACGGCACGACAGCACATCGTAAGACGGCTTTGAAACATGACGGACTCGGCGGCAATCGGGAGTTGATCAGGAGGCTGAAGGAGAGTGGGAGAGATTCCTTCATAACTCTTTTTTACTTTTGAAAAATTCCCTTTGGAGCTCTCCTTCACAAACTCCTCGATCAGGTCGTCCATATAAAGTTCCCCTCTCCTGTTGAAGCCTGTGCCGAAAGATTTCAAGTTTCGTTGGGGAGAGGATTATCCGCCCTGAGCAGAAGCACCCCCTTATTGGTTTAAAGGGCCAAGTTGGTCGGGAGTGTTTATTTTGTTGGTTGCGATGCGACTGCAACGCTTCCGTTGCGCAGTTGCTGTGAACCAGCGCGCGATGCGCAGCTACTACCAAAAGAGCCTCCGTTGCTAGGAAAATTGCGCCCTCTCTTGGTCCAGCTTGGAGCCCATTTCTGACGGGTTTCACAACCAATACGGCCGTTTCACAATAGTGCGCCACCAAGAGTTTGCAACGCTTTGGCAAATCACAATGCACAAAATTTGTCGACCCAATGCGCGTTTGAAAGGGTCGACAATTTTCGCGCATTATGATTGGCCAACGTGTTGCAAACTCTTGGTGGCGCACTATTGTGAATCGCCCGTATTCTCAAGCCACAGCTCATCAGTTTCGGTGCTCCCTGAAATATTGACGCACATCGTTGCCCCCTGGAAACTTAACCCCAGCTGCGCCACTGATGAGGTCGTTTGATCTCGTAATTATTATTTTTGGGCCAGGTTTGTCTGTTGCTGAGCACTATTAATGGTGTTTGTGAATTTCTTAAGCTGTTGATCAGTTGTTCTGAGTCGGTGGCAAATTTTGGCTGTTTCCTGAAATACAATGATCCTCACCGATCAAAGAGCAAATTCATTTTCTGAATGGTTACGGGACATTTTCATCCACTCAGGACGATAAACTATACTGGAACGGTATTATGAAGGATTTTGGGCTTTTGATTAAGAGGAGTTTTTCAGTGAGTCAATAAAAAAATAAGACGAACTTTTTTTTCAATAATCAGTAAGTTTTTCATAATAAGGCGTTTGCTGTGTGCCTGATGTTGAAAGTGTCGCGATGCTGAATTACTAAGAGTTGCAATCTTTTGCTTCCAAGACATTTGTTTTTATTCTACCTATTGCTGACCGGAACTTTACAATGAATAATTGCTTTGATTACCTCATTATAACGTGAATGTGGAATTTCATCATTTCAACTGGAAACCTTAATTAGGCACACGTTTTCGTAGTTTTGTTTTGCACATGTTTGTATGCAGTGAAAGGTACATCTAGATTTATACCAGTATCAATGAGCTGTTGTGAATTACATGCAAGCTGGGTTGCAAGGGTGGAAATCAGTTTTATTGTTGATTTCAGTCCAAGAATGATTTGCATGTATTTTTGTAATTGAATCAGTGGCAATATTGAAAAACCCTCAAAGCTTGGGTTTGAATTTATTTATTTCAAGAAATGCACGAATTGACAAAACTGAAGTATTAGATTATAGCTGGACCTTCAAGTCCTCGTTAAAGCATAACTGCTGTAGGTTGGGTGGTTGTTAGTTTAAATTCATTTCCAACCGCGAATTTGGCAATTTGCAGCCCATTTCCTGTTGTGCGCAAGTTCGCTGCAGCTAGTTCATAATATTTACAGCACGTTTGCTGTATGACAATTACAAAAGCAATTAAAACTGAGCTTGAGAGAGAGAGAGAGAGAGAGATACGAGGGGACTGTGTGTCGTGTAAACGAATATGTGCTTGAAATTGGTCCAGGTGCATTATAGCTGACGGAAAAAAATCAAAATAAATCGAATTTACCTTCACACCTACGAATAGGCCCTGGACAGAAACTAAGGGAAATTGCGTTCTCTTCGATCTAACGAGAACCCTGCCAGGCGCGCACCAGTTAAAACGGAGTGCTCATGGGTGTTTGCATGATCGTGTGCCATTTTCACTCCTGATAAATGACCTGCTTCAATTTTAGTTAAAACAGCGTATAATGAAATATTTCACTCGATGCAGCACTATTTTATATTATCATGTTATATTAAACAGAAGAATATTTATGAGTGCAATGGTAAGAATTTCATCTGTCACCTCATGAAATTATTCTTACCACTGCACGATAGCGAAACATTCATTAATTACTTTTAACAATATCTATCTTGATTCTGTTCTATTAGGAGAACAAATTTTGCCGAACACATTTGATTTCGAAGAGCCATCCACTGTGTGGTACCGTTCAATGTAAGACTGGTTTCCTTTCCAACATTATTTCCTTTGTTTTTACTGAGAATGAGATATATGAAATGGCAGCCAAAATAGTCAAGTGAAATGAAGTTCTATTCAACAGGCACCTATGAATAGAACGAATACTTCAATGACACGTGATCAAAGATCAACTAATCAGATACGGAGATTTATGCAGGTATTGTCCACATTATTTGTTCACCTAAGCTAGCTTTGTTCACTGTTCGGAGGTAAATTTCATACACACGTTCAGTTCTGCGTACTGCCTTCCGAAAGGATACACTACCCAACTTTGTTACTTTTACCTGTGGGACATTTTGTTACATAAGGTTTTTGTACAAAGGTATGTTGTGGTCACGCATGCTCGTTCATCTCTTTCATTTGTTTTATTTTAAAACCCTATGTCTAGACACCCCCACGAATATCGAATCGTCCAAAACTTTCTCCAATCAAAGATTTTGCTCTTCCCACAAAAACTCACTGCAGCCATACACAGTGTTAAGTGGGTCCGCGAACGAACATCCCCAAGCCACCTGTCCAAAATAATTAAGTAACATGCCATAGTTACCAGCCATAGTTATGTCATAATATCGCCATTCTTTGGAATGTCCTACCATCGTATTGCTGTAAGAATGATACCTTAAACCAACACAAATCGCGCTCTAGGCCCAAGCTAGAAAAATCGGTTAAAGGATGAAAAGTGTAATTTCGAGCAATTAATGTCTGAGAAAAATTGCATTTAATTGATACTTTGGTTAATACTAACCTGTTATAAGATAAATGTGAGAAGACTCAAAAGGTTTTGAATAATCTGTTTCTTATGGATGGCTGTCTGGTGTAATTTCTCACTATTTGGCCCAGACTCCGATTAGAGATCACGTATATATTTTATTTTATGGATAAAGAGAATCCAATCCTTTAAGTCAAAGCATGCGCAGAGACACCGGACTCCACTGAGCCTTTCTAGGAAGACACCCAGTCAAGGACATCACATAATTAATTAGGGTTTTATTGATTTTGTTTGATTTTTATGACTTATTTTATGACCAGTAAGGCAGGAGTTTCCTGATATAGTTAAAACTTGATTTACTGTGTACGAAAAGGTCTGTTTCAGAAAGTATTTGAATTTGAGTTAAGCCGTAAATTCCGATTCTGAAGAGTACAAATCAGTTTGGTTGAGCCTGTGAAAAGATAATTAATTAAACAGAAACCTAAGAAGCAATGTAATTGGTACACGATAAGTTAAATACTGCCTGTAAATACCTGTAGTCGAAAGCAAGACTTTCTAAAAGAGGGAAGGACTTTGAACGTTCTGCCTTCGTTTTTATCATTTGGCCCGCTTTTAAAGTTTGCTCTTAGGATCCTAGGGTTACCATTCCAAACTTAAATGACTTAGATCACTTTCATCCCTTTATGACATACATAAACACATGTCTTTTTGCAAAGGCATGTTTGTCTAACGATCAAAATGGAGTAGTTGACAGTGTGTGCGCATAAATAGATTTCATATTGGCAAAATGCTGTCATTTTCGTTTTCCTTAAAGATATGAAAGACATGATGTTATCGCTTGTCAAAGAGTAGCCGTAAAATTAACTGCCTGATTAAGTGAAATCTGAACAGATGGTGAAATGAGACATCCAGATTTTTCCTAGCTGTTGTCGTGATGTAGACATCTCATCCCAGGATGGGAACATTCTACACGGGAGATGCTATCACCATGTGAGTTCTTGAAAGCGAGACGGCTCCACAGTTTAGAGAAGGAACGAACAGAATGGCAAAACGGATCACATCTGACCCTTAAGAGTTTTCTGCAGAGATGCTGACTAATCTTTTTATGTCTCAATGAAAGTTTCATTGGCGGTATTTGTCTCCGCAAAATAATGTGCCATGACGTTTTAAATTAACAGGCTGTTCCGACCCCAGAGAGCCCAGCTTTTTCCTGATACGGTGAAATGCATAAATCATAACTGCATAATTGAATAAGACCGAATCTTTTAATGGCGAACCACCCACACATCACATTGTGATAAAAGCAAATTGGTATTTTCTTTAATTAACACTGGCTTCGAGGCAATGTAGGCCTGTACAGTTTTGAAATTATAACAAAATAAAAACATGCGTATACTTCGTATTAATTATCTCAGAATACCATTGCAACCCTTTCAGTTTGAAGGGAAATAAATTAATTCCTTTATTTTGAATGAAACGAAGTTTAAGAAGGTCTTCGGGCCGTTTCATAGTTGGCGCGAAATCGTACACGGACGCAAATTTGTGACGTCAGATCAAATATTTGAGCTGAGAATTCGCAAAAGTTGAACGCATTTTGTGACTTTAAATTCGCTTTGTCGCATTCGCCTGTAGTATATACTGGCCTTATGTGACATGGAAATAAGGTACCACGGCACTTGGCTGGAGAAATTTCTGAGGCATATTGAAACCCCCCTGTGGGCCGAATTCGACGGTCTGGTTCCCAGACAAAAAGGAAATTGACTATATGTCCAGAAGCCGAAACTGGCCGACATTTCAGAACCAATTTTGTTGATATTGGGAACTCACAATTGATAATACAGTCCATAAACTGCTTCCCTTTGCCGATGCATTACAATAATATTACAAGAGTTCAGTTTTCTTAATATTTTGGCTTAGGCCTATTTATCTCAACTACTGCGCAAATTTGATTACACTGACTGTTTAAAAAATAGGTAGGCCTATTGGATATTTAGCCGTCTCGGGCAAGTTTGACTAAACTGTATTTTGCCAGGCACTTGCGCAGTAACTATTTTGTCTTTTTAGTCAGAGTTGAAATTTTTATACATGTACTGGGCCAACACAGTCGTATTACTTCGTATTCACGAGATGGAAATCAGACCATTTTAAAAATTCGGACTTTTCCCCATAAAAATCCTCCAAAAAGAAAATGTAAATTCCTGTAATTAAATGTTGGAGTCAATCAAAAATAACAAAAGAAGAAAATTCTTAAATTTTGGGACAAAAAGACGATAGTTGAGGCCGAACTCAGCTAGCTGGGAGCGTATCATGTGAACTCAAGATATTAAATATACGCTATGAGCCCGAGCTAGACCAAGAGAGGGTGCAATTTCCAAGCAACGGAGTTTCTTCTAGGCTATTGGAATCACACCTCGTTGGTTCGCAAACGACTATAAAATGCACACGTCGCTATCAACAAAATGAACACATGGCTCTTTTCATCCGACCAGGAACTGCTTCTGCTTGATGCGGGTCTGATTCCCCTTATCCTTGGAACTCTGGTTCGTGTATAGGCTTTGTTACGTGCGACTAATTCAAAAGAGCCAAAATGAAGTAGGGCACGACAGACATGAACATGACAGCAGAGAAAAGGAAACCAGCAACTATATTTACAGAAATTTATTCAGTTTACATATCAACAATAATAACTAAGGCAATTTAAATCTAGGTTACTATTTGTTTATAAAAATTAAATAATTATTTATAGGTTGTTGTTGTTGTTGAGGACTTGATTGGGTACGTGCTGCAGGTTGACTGTTGGTGTTCTGTTGCGGAGGGACATCTGGAGCACTGCCGGCTGAAGCACTGGCTGGTGCACATGGTTAGCCTGATCCAGGTCATCTGGTATACCCAGCAAGAAATGAGACCGAAGGGTACCCCCAACTTTAGCCACTTCACCAGCATGGGACCGCAGTCTGACGAAAAGAACACACCGTTCGAACTATGATGTAAAGTAACTTGTTCTTTTCACAGATAATACGGGCGATTCACAATAGTGCGCCTCCAAGAGTTTGCAACGCGTCCAACTACAACGCACAAAATTTGTCGACCATTTACAAACGGTCGACAGATAGGGTCAACAGATTTGGCGCATTGTGGTTGGCCAACGTGTTGCAAACTCTTGGAGGCGCACTATTGTGAAACGCCCGTATTGAGCGCGTTGCATACACGATGTGTTCATGCGTTTTACTTTCACGGACACAAATGAAGTCGATTTTTGTCAGTGAAAGTGAAACTCATGACCGCATCGTGTACGCAATGCACCCAAAAACGTACATGTGGAATGGCGTCTCAAGTCGAATTTACAACACGTAATTTGTATGTGCGAGTTAGCTGAAAGAGATGGGAGAATTTATCCACCGCATCCCTCATACATCTTCCTGCATAAATTACAAATTTTGCTGTATGAGAATTGCCTGTTTGGGTTCATATTAACCTCTGTATGACAGATGTCACTCAATATAAAATACTGAAGTCATGAAAAAGGTACTCCGGAAACTACACGCCCCAACTCCGCTATCGACGCGTTCGTCTTCTGAACTACCCTCTCTTCCCTGAGGTTGGAAATTTATAAGACAAAAACTTTCAAGGTTTCAATGACTGTCGTAACATCGTCGACAAACGACAGTCTTCTGCTTCCAGTACCAGTAATAGGTGAATTGATTCGAAGGTAGATATCTAATCAACCTGTGTTCTCAAATAAACCCACTGCTTCTAGATTACTCCCATTCTGTGTTATTCCACCGTCTGCGTATACCCCTGGTCAAAATGAAATGAAGTAACCAAGGTCCTGATAATTGGTTGCTGAATGGCAATGCACGATAATTGTTGGAACTCATCTTTCCACCTTGTCGATAATGAGGCTCACTTGAACAGAAGTATTCTCTGACAGAGTAATCATGATTCGTCTTCTAGGCTTTCCTAAATCCAGTATCACTGCGCTTCCTTTAATAAAACTGATTAAAGTCGTGTCTTACAAGGTTGTGTGTTATAACGGTCTGCACCCGGGGGAGCAGATTACATTCGTCATTGTAACAAATTATCCAGCGATTATGGCTTTGCAATCCTGAAATCCAGCAACATAAACCACCTACGCCTGGGCCTTGAAAATCAAATTTCCTTCAATCAGATTAAATTGATGAAAGAACATATACGAACTCCCATGGACTCGACTTTGTATCAGTTTAAGAGTGAGAAGAAGATTGGTTTTTATGGGTGAGTCTCCTACGTTAGAGCAGAACCTGATCAACTTGTCGAACCATATAAAAATTGTTTATTAAAAAATAACCAACGTCTGCGAGACCTCAAGATCAGCATTTGGTACTTGCACTTAAGGGCAACATTTTGGTCACCGAAGATAAACTCAGCTCCGCATACACCCTTTTTGTGTTGAATGTAAAACTCATCCCTAGAGATGTCCCGGACACGAACATGGATCGAGTTGGGGTGTATTCGTTTGACAGGTTTTGCCCAGTGTGGGCCATAATGTGATGACCTACATAAACTGCCAATTCTTAGTAACAATACCAAGTTAAAAATGGGGGCGGCGCGTTAAGGAAAATAAAGGAATAGGGCAGGAGTACGGTGGCTCCAAAGGGGCATCGCACATCGCAAATACCTTTACAAATTGCGAAAATTGCGATGTCGCAAGTTTTATTGCAAACACCTTTGCATATATTTGCAATATTGCGCATCTCAAATATCTTAGCAAATACTTGTGAAAATGTTTTGCGATGTCGTAAATTTCTGGCTAATATCTGTGCAAATATTTGCGAATATATACCTTGTCGAGTCCCAACCAATTAAGCTTGTGAGATTTTTCGCAAGCTCTCGGACAAGTACTGAGCATGCAGTGCTTATTAATATACGTTGGGTAAGGGCAAATCCGTTATATATAATATACCTTGTCGCATACTTGGCTGCATAGTTTGCTGTACCAGGATAATTTTTAAGAAACTAGAGGTTTTTAAAGTTGATTTGAGTTCCAGCCATCATTTTGTTAACATGTACATGCAGGATAGTACCATTAGTCGAATCCCCGTCGAGTCGCAATAATTGAAACCATTTTCTATCTCTCCGTGATCCAAACATGATCGTTAGGCCTACTTAAGCCAAATGCATGAGCAGTAGTTGTACCAAATAGTGTGCAGATAATCTATGTGAATACTGGCACACGCACGTAGCAACGTCACCACAAACTCAACCCGACGACTCTCTTCCTTGCAAATCTCATTAAAATGAAAGCTGGAACCAAAACACACCTTTTAGCTTCTTGGTAAATAGACCGGTAAATATTCCAACTAAGCAACAAAGTATGCAGAAAAACTATGCAGCATCGCAAATATTTGCAAAGATGTTTGTAAATATATCTGTGATAAAATTTGCGACATCGGAAATTTTTTTTGCAAAGATATTCGCGATGTGTGATGTCCTTTAGGCTATCACACAGGAGCAAAATGTAAAATTGCACGTAAAAATTCAGTGTGGAATAGTTAGAAAGTGGGCTAGAATACGGCTTGGTGTGTTGCAATTATGTAGTTTTATGTATAACTAATAGCGCCCAATCGTAAACGTTCAGTCCGTCCCCTTCCTTTTCAAATTTTCTTAGATTTCATCATCATCTACTTTTCCACTTTAATTATGAAATCTACGACCGTTGTTCCCAAGACATTTCTTGGGGTCTTAGTCGTAAAGATGTGAAACAAATAGCCATGTTCAGATGAATATATTACTTTAAGTTTATTAATTTTGTTGTTCGGTGAAGGCTGCACTGAACGCCATTTTAAACGGTACTCCCGTTCATGGAGATTTGACCTTTCAGGTATCACGATGCCACAGGTATCTTTGAAAATTTTATTGTATTTTTATTTTATTTTTATTTATTTTTATTTTTTACGGATAAAACAGTACTGACTGACAAAAGTTGGCTGGCCAAAAAGCTGTATTTCTTTAAAGTATGAACTAGAGAATCGCTAGTGTAGTCATTTTTCCTTCCTATTTTGTTTCTTTCCTTTTCCTTTTCTTTTTTTTCAAATTAATTGATTTCTTCCTAGGAGAGGGTGTAAAAACGCCACCAACCCCCCTCCAGACACTCATGGAACGCACGCAGGTTCACACCTAACACCCATAAAAGTAATGTCAGCGATTCCACACTGCCGTTTGAAATACATTCAGTACTTGGAAGGCCTCTTCAATTTTATCGCAAATATCAGGATTGGGTGTCCGGGGTACGGTGCTATCCGCACACGATGGGGGTGCTTTATTTCAGTACAATGCAATGACTCTGGGATTGAATTTACACCTTAATAAGAAACAAAATTATAGTAGTGTTCCTTTGTAGAACAGCCAAACGCATGATTCGTATGGTGGAGAACACATTGTTTGTGATTAGCATTGAACTGAATTGTTGATATAAGAATGGATTAGAATTAGTCATTTATGACTTTCATTCACTGTCTACGCCTGACACGTGTTCTATTAAATGATTAGTCAAGTACAGTGTATTTGTAAGTTTTTCATTACCTTGTCTGATGAAAGGAATTTTATCATAAAGAAATCGAGAGAATGTTGTTTTATTGGGCCCTTGTGGTTTGATATGCTACGGAAAGGCCACTTGCAAATATTTTTAGAGTTACTTTCTCACCGCAGCGAGTTACTATCCCGCCACGGCCAGTTAAAACGTTGAATGTGTATCTCGCCACGGTGAGTTATAATATTTCAATAGTTTTATAAGTCATATTCAGCGCGCCGTTTTCAGATGTATCTTTAGGGTGAAATGCTGTGAGATTTCGGTTTAGATTGCTAATCGGAACAAAAGGGGATTTACATGTCAACCAATTAGCGTAATTGCCAACACACACACATGGAAGTGTGTATTTGCCAGCAACTGGGGACACCTTATTGTTCCTCTTTTGTTTGTACTTTTTTAGAAGACCACCCATATGTTTTGTACACAGTTGTCAATCGGGGACCCTCTGTCAATTGGGGACCTTATTGTCCTCTATTGTTCAGGGTCCTCAACTGAATGCAGAAACAAACTCATTGTCACACACAAGAAACCTCTTTTGAGGTATGAATTTCCATATCTGCAAGTGGGGAGACTAGTTTGACTCACTGGTAGACTGCCTGTTGAAAGGAGAACGGTGCTTTTTCATTTATACAACCAAAGAAATGAAAATTAGAAAGGAAATAGAACATAATTATTTGCTTGAGGAAAAAAAACAGAAAAAGAAAATCGAATCTCTTCCCGCAATTTAATGTTATTATTTTAACTAGACGGCCCCCCCCGAAAAAATTCCGGCCAGATAGTAATTCGCCGCGGTGAGATATTAACTCGAAAAAATTTTTTGCAAGTATACGCTTCCGTAAAATGCATTGTTGTGCATGAAGATTCGTAAAACATCAGAGGCTAATCGGAACGCTCCCAGGGCTCACTTAACCTCGGTTTCATCAGATTACTGACACCCGTACCGGTATGCAAATTGCTTCCCAAGCTCACGGCAAAGGTTTGTCACGTTGACAAGATAAAACTTGTTTTGCTCGAGTGTCATCGAATGCTTTTACCACATAATCCTTCAGTCTCCTTCCCGCTACGTTAAATTAAAGGGTTCACGCTATTATACTACAGCCCTCAAGAGGCACCTTTATGTTTCAGTTAACTTTAGTGTCATTTTTGTTTTGGGTTTAAAACAAACCTTGGGCACTTTTTTTGTCTTCCATACTCACAAAAGGATCTTTGATGTTGTCCCAGGGAAAGAACCGCAATGTTCCATTGATTTATACACAACAGAAACTGCTGGAAGTTTTGATATTTTGCTGCTCTGATATCCTGTTCCTTTGGTGATTTTTTGTTTTGCACGTAATCCAACGAGCAACCCGTTCCCCCTTTTAACAATGTGTCAATGAGAAACTTTTGTGTTCTTGAATTACAGCAAAACCCATAATGGGCAAGATTGCGCTCGTTTTTGCGACTAACTAAACCGTCTTACAGTTGTATTATGTGTGATGTCCTTATAGTACACGCAAAGCTGGTTCCATGAGCTCTGTCTATTCGTATTAGCGATCATCGATCAACTGTCTCTTTTTCCCCCAATTTTCTTCATGGGGGAGATATGACTGTCATTTTTGTCCCCTCTCAATCGATGGAGATCAATCTTGTTTCTCTTTGAATTACTGAGGCAGAATGTTCAGGGGGATCTGGCTGGGCACCCATTAGTCGCAATGTAGGACACACTGGAAAACTTTTCTTTTTCGCATCATCAGTGTGTTTGGGGATTGGATGCCGTACATAGGCCTTACCGCTGGCAGTTTTGCATTTAGCCCTTGCCAATAAATGCGCCCACTTCGCAGCAAGAATAATTATATCTTTAAAAGGGAATCCCCCCAAATCGGTTTTCTTGGTACTACAGCTAGAACGTCCAAACATACTGCGCCCCTTTAATAGTCATTCTGGAGACAAAAATACTCGCAAGTCAGGTTCTTGAGCACCAGCAGAATTACCGTACAAATCATTCTCCGTCAGAGTCCACTTTATATGAAACAAAATAATTAACTACTGCGTGGAAATCTAATAAGTAAAAAGTTAATTTCCCGCAAGGGGGTAGGGCAGAATTTTAAGGATGGCGATTGGTAAATGGATACTACAGGTCTGGGATTTTGACGAGATTAAATTACTCTCATGATTTGGATACATGAAATCAAATTACATCAAATTACATTTCATTCATTTTGATGAAGCAAGAAGGCTTTTAGTGGAGTTAGAATCGGAATTTATCCCAAACACTTCTATTTCTTAAACGTTTTCAGTGAAACTAGCGACCAGACGATTCAGAGTGCATGTTACTTTAGGGCCATATTGATGGAATTTGAATGGGAAATTATTAGAGTGGAATCACGCCTGGAAACTCGATCTGACCCATTTGTTTTGAATGATCCAGTTCGGTATGTATATATTCCAACAGCGCATGTCAAAAAGTTAGGCAGCTACCCACGGGATATATGCCTCCGGACACGCAGATTGGCTGTGCACAGTCTCATCAGCGTGCATTATAGAGCAAGGGCCTTTGCCTGACACAAAGTCGATTGCTTTGTCGACCATTGTCTTTATTCAACTCAGTTTCCGTCTCAGGCTTAGTCTCTGAATCCAATCGCCGACTGAGCGCCTGAAGCATTTTACATTAAATTGACGAACTTTAATCTTTGGCTTTTTTGCATCTTACTTGATGTTTTGTGGCGCTATTAGACTTTCGATTGCGCTTACAACTTCAAAGTCAGGTAGTAAAAAAACAGTTGAAGCCTGCGACGGAGCCGAAATCGAGTATTGGAAACCGGCCCTAGAACGCAGTGAATGCAGAACTGATCTAATTTTCAATATTAACTACCCTGTCTGATTGATTGTCTATGCTCGGGAGAAATCACAGAAACAGGAGTGAGTGGCAATTAGGGCGCTGTGCAAGTATGTGTCCACATTGTCCAAGGCCTTTGGTCTGGCAGTTATTCTTTAGCCCCAATCAGGTGACAGAACAACGAACTGCTTTGGCGGAGAAAGTGTATAGATACGCATGAAAGGATACAGTTTCCTGGTGATGATATCCGACTATATGACATCTATGCGATCTGTCTATCTACTTCTAAACAGTCCCTGACGGCACCCGCTCTCCACAGTTAAAAATAAAAAAATTATCAGTACATAATTATTTCAACGAGGGCTGTTAAATATTACCCACGTGACGGGCTCTCCATCTGTGAGGAAGGGTAAACGGTCTGAGGTATTTTAAAACGGTTTATTGAAAACACCAGGTCTGCAGTCACTTACATAATAGGCCAATAAGACCTACTCAGGTTTAAAATTACTTTTTATCCCTTTTCGAAATGAAATTTTTGGGGAAACTCCGAATTCAAAAACTGGTACGTGTATTGAACCGAAGTGTCGGCACGCACGCCGATGTGTGTGTTATTAAGTGCTTGATCTGTCATTTTGGAGACGGACAGTCTGGGGGAGGGAGGGAGGGCTGAAGGGGCCACGCCCTCATTGGCGATAAGCTTATTCATTGTGACAAAAACCATAAGCATTAAGATTATCCGTCGTTCTCGTGTGCCTCCACTGGTACTGCATTGTGCCCCTTAATGCCCGAAGCTGGTGACGAGGCTTCCATAGAGAAACTGCGGTGTTCTATATTCGACAAAATTGCGTCGTGACGTGCCGTTGCCATCTTTCTCATTACTTATATGCTGTGTTTAATTCATTGCGTCGTGCCGTCGTGACGTCACATCATGCCGTCGCGACGTGTCGTTTCTTTATACCGTCTTGTCTTGCCGTCGTACCGTGCCGTCGTCACGTCGTGTCTTGCCGTCGTATCGTCAGTCGTGCCGTCGCGTCGCCTGTCTTTGTATGGTTTTATACCTTATGGGTTAGGCCGTCGGGTCATGCGGCCGTGCTGTCGCGTCCTGATGTCGTACCGTCGCGTCGTGTCGTCTCAGCGTCGTCTGTCGAATCGTGCCGTCAGGCCTTGCTGTTTCTAAAAATAGCTTGTGATTGTCACGGCAAGTAGCGGGCTTATGTCACAAGTCCTGGAAACAATAATGTGCGTGCATAGAGTACCGAAGTGTGACGTCACTGTGAACAAGAAAGTGCAGTGCAAACGAATGGAGTACGCGCGCGTGTTGGTTCACCCGCTGGTTCTAATGCCTTTTACACACTAATTGTGCGCGTGACGTATTCACCTCGGTACTCTATAGGGCCTACAAGATGTGATGATGTGATGGTATCTATTGGAACCATATAAACTTACGCGCCTCATTTAGCGTCTATGCAGTGAGTACACAGACCGGGGGTCTATGTGTTTATCCGGTTCGTAAGGACACAGACATGTCCGGTTCGTAAGTGTGACGTCACTTCAGTTTGAACCACGCCCACTGCACATACACTGCACACAAGGTTACATGCATTGATCACCGTTGACGTGGAACCATGGAACCGGAAGTTAACGCGCAACTTTAGCAATCGTCCAATGGGAGCCTGCAAATCATGGCGCGTCCGCCTTTGTGACGAAGTTACTTCCGAACCGGATACTCGCCGCGTAGACGCTAATTAATGAGGCGCGCAAGTTTATGCGCGTTTGACGCGGAGCACGCTGAGTACGCGTAACTAATTAGGACCTTTCCCGTGAAATATGCAAATTGGACCGGCGCATGCGCGCTACTACCCTTGTTTGGCAAGTGCAGCCGTCAACACTGTCGGTAGGGTAGGCGAGCTGCTAGTAACAATAACCTGGAGTGTTGTCGATCAATCAAAACCATATTACAGCCTTTTCCCAATACTTGAGCACGCTTTTCTCGAAACTAAGTGAAGTTTTCAGTGTCCTGAGGTTGGAAAGTAACAGTTCCTTGTCTTTAAATTTGGCACTTATGTCAAAGTATACTAGTACAGAAACGGCGATAGTGACGCGCGCATGGAGACTTGTATTGCTACGTCAAAGATTTAACCAGTGGTACTAATGTGCATGTGCTCGCCTTATTTGCGTATTTCATGGGAAAGGTCCATTCCGGAATGTAAGGTCTTTGCATACACGCAGAGCGGTTGTAAGAACCCACTTGTAACCACCTGCCTTTCTTTCGCCGTTTGGGGGTGCACTTCAGCTCCGGGCGGATACGCGCAAGACTGGCGGTCTATATGCCAAAGACATACAAACGCACAGACCACCGGTACGTCAAATCTCTTCTAATATGAACAAGATAGGCAGCTCTCGCCTTGATATGACCACATGAAGAAATTCTTGTAGTCTATAATTTGACAGGGAAAAATATAGTAGATTGCCCCTCTTGATTCAGAGAATTGTACAAGCTCAATCTGGGTTGTGTGTTAACGTGCTAAGTATACCTACACTTTGTGTTTGTAAATTTGTTTTTTAAATAATAGTACGTGTTATAATGATACAAGAAAAAATGAAACCATCATTGTGTTCTCTTACTACAAAAGCTTCCTTTCCCCCTGCTTCTCACCAGATGCTAAATGGGCGTCACCAGAGTTTATTGAGGAACCCTGGCAAAGCATCTTTTCCAAGGGGGATTTGTAGGGGTCAATGTTCTATTAAACCATTAACAATAAGAGGGGTAATTTTTTTTAAGCAAATTGTTATTTTTCATCATCACCCGTCTCTTTTTTTCCTTTTTTCGGTGGAAGCCCCCCGCCCCGTCTCGCGACACCCATATGCATGGTGCTGCTCTTCTCGTGATATAGGGCACTTTCCCAGGAGACGCCATAGGTGCAATACGTAGGCCT
Source organism: Acanthaster planci (assembly GCF_001949145.1). Next base: position 765,853 of record NW_019091441.1, read on the forward strand.
TCTGTCCTGCTGAATTTGTAGAAAACAATAATTTGAGAGGTTGATCGTTTTTGGGTTTTTTTTTAGCCTGACTGGCTGACATAGCCTTTATTTTCAACAGTTGACTAGGGTTGTTCGCACTTCACTGTACATGCGCAAGGCACATTAACCAAAACCTGTGTCCTTTCTCTACGGTTTACCTAGTGGTCCTTGATCGAATTTCCCCGTGAACGGTTCTTTGCACCAAAAATGAAGCCGGGTTCGAGTCCCGGATTGTCCCAGGCTTTAAGTGCATTTGGTTTTCAGTCCATTTCCGGAGGTTTTCTCCGTTTTTTTCCTGCCTCTGATTTGGACCTTCTTCCTAACTCCGTAATGTGATGCTGATTAATAAAGGTAACGAATAAACGTATAGCTATTGGTGCAAATAGCCTGGGTAGCTGAAAGCGCCATTAAAATCAAACAACTTGCCCGTACTGATCGTAGAATTTACATGTCTGATGTGCTGATCAGCGACAAATTTACGCCCTCAACGTTAAAGCTATGCTTAATTATTCAAGATGGCGCTCTCCATGTGACCCTCATCTGCAACACGCGCCACGCAATAAGGGAGAGTGTTTTCACAATTAGAGGAGTTACTGCAATCTTTTGAGAGTTTCACGAGTGAAAACAATGAACACCATCCAAAAGAGAACGCTTCGTGTTCTAGTAGAGAGGTTAAGACTTCAGGAATCGCTGTCTACCTGGTGTGGTCATTCCCACGGGTCGCTACGACGAGCAGTTCGCATTCCAGTTGGCATGGTTGGCAATCATGCCGCAGCCTCCGATAATAACCACCATGATCATAACAGACGAAGCACTGCACGGCTAACACATTCGTGGACGAACAGGACAAGCCATAGAATTCCACCTCGCAGTTCACCCAATTATTTAAATCTGTCCCATAGTTGTTCAGTCAAGAGAAATGTTAATAATAGGCATTACTCTGAGTCGGACAACAACGGTGAGAAGAATATTTCCACCCTGTTCATCCCTGTGCCGGTCAAAGTGACTTTTAACCCAGATGATATCAATATTGGGGAGGAGTTGGGAGCCAGTCTCAAGGATAAGAAAGGTAATTCTCACAAAAAATGCTATGAATTGTTTACCAGTTATGCAGCCAGTGCTGGCAGTTGACTTAACATGTGTCATGCTTCAGTCATGTCAACTATGTCTGTGAACACTTATGAATGGTTCTTGGTTCTTTTCTTCCCTTAGAAATGTCTTTCAGGGTTGGCAATCAAATGTAGCATTTTGTTTTACAAAAAAGTAAATAAAAGGAAAGAGTTCCACATAGGGACAAGACTAATTTTCCTTTAAAATGTTATAGCAGTTGTCAGAAAGTGATAAATGTCCTAACAAGTGAAATTTAGCTGAGAAACTTCTTAAGCATTTACTCAGTAAACACTCATTTTTTGAGACAAGTCTCATAGGTTTGTACACAGGGGCATCAAGTGTTGTTTGTATATGGAACTCTCTTCAAACAAAATAACAATAAAATTACAGTGAGTTGGAAACTATCAGTAGAATTAGACATCAAAACTCGGAAACTGTCCTTAACTTCAGAGATGTCCCATTACATGTGTTTAGAGACAAAACCAATCCCCTAGTTTTGGAGATATTTTCTCTTTTGGGGGACTGATTTTGTCCCCGACTAAAGAGACTTCCTTGAGTTTAGGGACAGTCTCTGAGTTGTGATGTACATGTACCTCTATCGACCATAGCACCTTTGGTTGATCTGCGCAATCACTTGATCTCTGTATAATCGCTGCGCATTCTGTCAATAATTGCAAATGTACAGATGGTTGCCTTTTCTTCGTGCTTTCTTATTCAGTCCTGTAGAAGATCATACAGATCAATTAAAAAAAGGAGTAAGTTCAAAGATTTCATATGATCGATTGATACCCCAAGGTACATGTAATTGCATGGAGGTGCTGATTGACTGCTTGTAAATGATACAGACATCCTATTGATCTTAATTTGAAAGATTCCTTACAGATACATGTGTACGGCAAAGTCAGGTGGTCAAAAGACTTAAGATTCATTTGAAGTCAATCAGTTTCTGTATTTGTTATCATAGCTGAGTTGCTGAAGGTCCTGAATTCATTCTACAGAAGGAAAGAGATACAAAGACTGGCAGCAGAAAATGGATTGGATGGTAAGAGGCATTTTACAGGCTAGGAAATTTTGTGATTTTGTGTTCTTTGACCACTTCATGCCAAATGACATGTAAACACACTTTGACTGTAACACATTGGATGTTAGGGCTGAGTCAAGTCGAATAATTTACTATTCAAATATTCGACCTTCGAGTCGATCGCATACGCGAATATTCAGTCGCACCGACCGGCAGATTGTTGAGCAACAAACCATGTACAAAATCAGTTGCAATAATGCACACAATTGCACAAGTACATTACAGTCACTATAATAGCTTCTCACGTCTATGAGTATCTCCAGCCACGATTTAGCAAGATTTAAGAGACAAATAATACTTCTTTTCCTGTTGAAAATGTATATTCCTTTAAAAAATTTTTTAATGTACTTTTTAAATCGATGTAAGGTTTCTGGCACTTTTCATTTGAATCTGCTTGGAATAAGCCTTCATAGTGCAATTTTTCTCATTTAAAACAAAAGAAAATTCTCCCTTTTCATGAATTTTGCATTTGAATATTCAAATTTGAAAAATAATATTCAAATATTCGACAGTTGATTGAATATTCAATTACTTGGATATTCGGCACAGCCTAATTGGACGTACAAACATGTCACAGCAAATTCTGTACATGTATATATGATTGGGTAGTGTCTTTCTGTACTTAGCTCTACTCATGCTTCAGTCATTCCTGTTGAGGCTGTACACATGCAGGCCTGAACTAGTCTGTAGGGTTAGCATGTGGGGAGCCTTCAAACAGCCAATGGCCCTATGCTGGGTGTCATGACATTGGTTTCAAAAAAAGCAAAGATGTGGCAAGAAATGCCACTCAACTCTTGAACAAATGACCTTCAAGGGTCAGCATTTTTAAAGTCCAACTGTGGTTGTGTTATCTTGCCATTTTAACAAGTTGGTATTTTTGAATAATACCATTGGCAAGTGGTAAATTTTAAGCATACTAAACCCCTCAAAACCACCAGAATGTTTTAAAGTAGGATTTGCCCAATTGGAATAGGCACTGCCCGGATATTGTTACCTATGGTGTAGGCTGCTGTTAGTATCCGCCCAGTGGGTGATTGTGGAGTATTTTGGGAACGTCAACGGCAAGAGGGCAAAGGATGAAGTTAAATACACATGTAATCAACAGCTTTCATTTTATTGCTTCAGAAATACGACATTTAATTTTCTCGCTTCAGAGCTTCTGTTCCACCAGGCTTTTGTGAGCTTCCGCAAGTACATCGTGGAAGTGGAGTGTCTGGAACCAGACCTGCACATTGTGCTGAGCGACATCTTGGCAGGTGCAGGCCATGTGGATGACATCTTCCCTTACTTCCTTCGCCATGCCAGGCAAGTCTTCCCTGCCTTGGATTGCATGGATGACTTGAGGAAGATCAGTGATCTAACTGACCCAGCACAGTGGTGAGTGAGTAGGTTGTCGGTAAAGATGCTTAGTATGGGAGCATACATGAATGCATTATACGATAATGAAGATCACGAGTGCAATGGTAATGATTTCATGAAGTGGCAGATGGAATGTTCTATTTCATGTAGCGAAGCTAAGTGGAATGGAATGGAACATTGAACCTGTCACCAAATGGAATTGTTCTTTCCAATGCACCAATGTGAAACATTAGTTGTTTAACACAATGCTAGAATAAATCTTCTTTGTACACAAGTCATGGTGAAAGCTTTTATACGTCTCATATTATTATGACACATCATCTTTCACCCCCATCACATGGATCTCATCAGCGCTGTCTTGTTACTGGTCTGATTAAAAGGCAAAATGGAATCTTTATACATATATTTGGAGTTTGGAATCCTTGGTAACACCACACAAAAACGGGGAGGCAGAGGACTTAAAAGGCCCAATTGCTGTAGTAGTTTTTCATTTTTAACAGGTACCCCGATGCGAGGGCCATCAAGCGGAAAATTGTCTTCCATGCTGGCCCCACCAACAGTGGGAAAACCTACCATGCACTAGAGAGCTTCTGCTCAGCCAAGTCGGGCGTTTACTGTGGGCCGCTGAAGCTTCTTGCAAATGAGGTTCACATGAAGACCAATGACAAGGTATGGTAGTGGTCAGTGAACAGTTTGCCTCAGGGTAGGCAAGATGCAATGATGAGTTTTGCGAAATCTTACTTTCCATTGATGGGTGATTTAATTGACCTAAAACATAATGAAGTCACCCTTTCCTCTAGGAGCTTGATGGATTGCATCCCACCTCACTGCCATATGAAAGCACACATGTAAACAAAGCATGACGTCATTGTGCAACAGGTCTATAAAACAGGCATGCTTGGCAAAGAGGGGACGCGGGTACCATTGAAGACCAGGCAGAGCTGTTAACGGTGGACTAAACTGGATGCTGTCTGACACTAGATGGCACTGCTGTTTTGCTAAGAGTTTCTCTATTTTGCAGACACGAACATCAATGAACAAGGACGTCATCCTCACCTCCCTCTCTATTGACACCCTTGCCCGTATCTTAAAAGTCTCTCTGTTGTTCTCAATATAGTAATAAATGTACACACTTTTATTGCAGGATAAAAGGTATGTGCATACCACACATACAGTCTATTCACCATGCAGCTGCTGGTTCAATGGGGCCTGCTGCTGGACAAAGCCCTCCATTCAGGGCATACCACAGCCCAGCAGTCGAGGTCAAAATAATCCCGCCGCCGTGAAGGGATTAATGTCTTCCATGTTGATTTCATTCAACTTCTCATTTCTTTGTTGTTGTTCTGCAATGCTCAGGGAATCATGTGTGATCTTGTGACTGGGGAAGAGAGACGGTACACCCATCCCGAGGGAATACCCGCCAGCCATGTTGCCTGTACCGTCGAGATGACCAACGTGAACCAACCATGTAAGAAGCAGAGGAATTGCCAAAAGTCAACACAATCTCGAACGTCGAATCTTGAATGCAAACGTCTTTCAGCATAGATGTTGTAACATTGCTGCATACTTTTAGCGTTGTAACTGTTGATGGCATTCCAACTTAAGCCACACCCACTCACGTCGTATAGCAATGGAACCATTGGAATTGGAAGCAGTGCAATATTGGCTTATTAGCCAGTGGTTGTTCATAATTTGCAGAGCATGTGCATGTAAGGCCAAGTCGCTGACCAATTAGATTGAATTTCACCACCTGTATTAGTACTGTAGCATATCCTGTAGCACATCCTGCAATCACAGCCCATGAAACACAAGCAAGAAGCAGTCTCACTGAGTAGCTGAGCCCAGAAGCCTTGAAAATCACAGTACCCCTGGGGGATTTGTGTGAAAAATGTGCACAAAAGCTTTTGTGAAATACATCTTGAAGTTGGTCTGCTCTTGACAAAAACATCTAGCACAAAATAAAAACACTGGCAATTATTCACAACAGACTGGCAGCAGTTCAACACATTTCAACCATGCCATTCTTCACTGCGAAGTCAGGTATTATATAACATCAAACTCACTGAAGGTTTCTTTTGGGTGAAGCACTGTTTGACTGATGATTCACTGTCGTATGAACTTGAGACCTGTTGTAGCCTACATAAATTTGTTGTCCCAATCTTGCAGCAAAATCTCCAGATTTTGATGATCAGATTAATTTGTGTGTTTTTGTTGTTCATTTGTGTAGATGAAGTGGCAATTATTGATGAGATTCAGATGTTGAGAGATCCTGCTCGGGGTTGGGCCTGGACCAGAGCCTTCTTAGGTAGGAGAAGAACTAGCTTTATGTGCCTATGAGAGGAAAAACCTTGCTGTCAGTTCCACAAGACATTACAAAATGCATGCCATATTTAGGATGCGTTTATGAAGCTTGAGCATTACAGACCTCATGCCTTGATACAAGGAGAATCCTCATAGGCATATTCCTGACATTTGCATAAAATGAGGGTGTTTTATTTCTCTAGAACTGGGCTTCTACTCTCAATTTTGTTTACCAAGAAAAGGTTAACGATTTGTTACTCTGGGAAAACAAAGCTGACATTTCCAGCATTAGTCTAGATTGGAGATAAGCTTTCTGACTAAAGTCGTCCATTTGTGATTTGTTTGCCTCAGCTATGCAATCTTACATGACTGTACATTACATTGAACAGTTCGTGGACTGGCAAACTGTGTAACTTTAGAAAAAAGCAATTTTTAAACCATGGTCCACTGCACCTTTAGTCCTTCAAATGTCAGTAAAACCTTTTCATGATAACGGTTGAAATTTGTCAAATTCCATGGCGTTGGCAAGTCATAAACATTGGCATGTTTTCATGCTTGGCCCAAAATAAGCTGGTATTGAGTCATTAGATGACAGGGTTTGTCCTAGAATGTATTTCTGCCGAGCATAGCACTTTTATGAGGTGGGCCCCCTACTTAACGTCTGAATCCTTACTAAAAGTCCAATTGTTGATTGGCAGGGGTGGCTGCCCAGGAGATCCATCTGTGTGGTGAGGCAGCCGCTATCAGTCTCGTCCAACAACTGGCAGCAGCCACTGGAGATGAGATGGAGGTCAGACACTACAAACGGCTCACATCACTCAAGATACTAGACCAACCGTTAGGTAATCTTGACCTAGGTTCATTTTGCAGTGCAAATGTAATGCTCTCCGCGATCTTATAATTTAGCAGGGTGCCAGCCAGTGTGAGACAAGCACAAAGTCCTTACATTTTATTCTACTGATTGGAACTCGTCAATGAGCAGGGGGCTTGGGGATTACGGCCTGAATAAAAAGCGCCCTCAAGTGTTATGGGAACATTGTAAGTGAAGTTAACTGGTTCTCATTGTGTCAGAGTGAAAATAGCACTAGGGAGATTGGAACCAGTCCAGAATTTCATGCGTACATGTTATGTGTATATGTGAATGCTTAATACGTGCAGGTATACGCATGTTGCACATGTTGTATCTAAATCTGGCTTCGATCATAAATGCTACAACAATATTACTGAATATTAATGTTGGCAAACTCATCATGTTCATTCCACAAGAGTGTGGTAAACTTCTTTGCACATAACTGGTGAAAATCCAATGAAAAAACTCACAGTTTTTGCCCCCAAGAACTGGGCGTCCTATTGTCTGATTTTTAAAAATTTTTGCAAGCGTGTGAAGACGTTCCTTATTAGTACAACTGTGAAGTTGGTGGTTTTTGTTGATATGGTCATTTGAAGTTCAAAGCTACATGGTGCCTACTGCTTGCATTGAACTACACATTTTTCTGCTGACCTTTTGCAGGACAGTGGGCGCTGCACTAGTGTGGAAGGTTCATTTTTTCATAAAAGCAGTGTCAAGATAATGGCAAAGAGTTTTACTTGAAAAACTCCTAAAGGCTGGGCATGTGAAAAAAAGGACTACTGTGATATCAGAAAAAATTTTGAAGGTGGGCTGATTCTGACTGCACCATCACTCTTTTAATGACGTTGTGTAGCATGTCATTTACTTTGATGTCATTGGTTATTTGTAGAAAGTCTAGAGAATGTCCGTCCTGGAGACTGTATTGTGGCTTTCAACAAGAACGACCTGTATTCAATAAGTCGACAGTTGGAAGCCATGGGGAAAGAGTGTGCTGTCATCTATGGTAGTCTTCCTCCTGGTGAGTAAGGGAGTGTTAGGGCCTAAAGCTTAGTCTCCAAACGGTAGTAACCATCACCAACAGCACAGCCGACAACAGAAAAGTTGATCATGATCCAACTTTGCTGACTTTCAGCATTTTATGTCGTATCAGTCACGATGGTGTGTTTCCATATGATTGCGTATCTTCCAGGACTGTTCCACGATGCTGTCTGCTTCTCGTTATGCTGATGTGAAAACTAGGCTTATTGTTAGCACCATAGTTGTTTAAACAAAAGATGAAAGTTTAGCTCAGTCTTTTTCTTATAAATCCCTAAACAGCTGAGGTCGAAGAAATGTTACTGGGATGTGAAAGGCTTTTCTTGCTAGGACATTGTTGTGACAGTGCGGATATTTTCACTGCCATTCTATTTAACAGGTACAAAACTAAGCCAGGCTAAGAAATTCAATGATCCTGATGACCCTTGCAAAATCATGGTAGCCACAGATGCAATTGGAATGGGGTTAAATTTGTGAGTATGTCATTAGTTGCAATAAACGTGGAATGAAAGTGTACATTTATAAATATAACTAAGTGACATGTTAAAATTAGGAATTATTAATGAATGAAACCCCACTGATGGAGAATCACATCCTTGTCAATTCCAATCCCTTTAAACAGACAGTTTACCAGAGATCATCATGCTTTACTCATTTTTATTGTTGTTGGACTCAAAAGGCATCGTCCAACTGTGAGTGGATCCACCTGCATTCTCTTTGCCTAAAAAGTCACATGATATTTGCATGGTCCCTATATTCCTAGCCATATTTTGGGTTCAGCTGGTAAGCCAAATAAATATCTCAATTTACAACATTTTAAGGCACTACTTGAAAAATTTATGGTGGTTTTATTTCCAATAAGGAAAGCTGCATTGATTGTTTGTCTTCTGTTGTAAATTTTTTAACTTTGACTTTGATCTTAGCAGAAAACAAAGACCATTCTGGCTACCAGGATGCAACATGGCGGGTGTAGTGTGGCATCATAATATTTTTGGTCTATCCAGTAGTCTATTGTCTGCCAAGGAGATGTAGTTTTGATGCTGTTGCTTCCAAACTATTTATCCTTGGCAGGAGCATCAAGCGCGTCATATTCAACTCGTTGATTCGACCAATCATCAATGAGAAAGGCGAGAAGGAGATGGATAGGCTCTCTACCTCTCAGGTAAGGTAGAGTTGAAGCAAATGTGACCCATTGTAGAAGATGGAGGAGCATCGTCGAATGGTCAAATAATCTTGTCTAATTTCAATGTTGCACTAAAGTTGACCAACTGGCTTTCCTAACAAAAAGAGGGGGGGGGGGAATTATTGCAGTGATTCTTGGGCTACATTGACTGCCCCAAGTGGAACATGATGGGGCATGGTTTTACAGGTGCACAACTGTCTTTTGGTGGCAACTCACTGTTTTGTATGTGCATGCACATTTTTGTCGGATGCACTAAGTACACGTATATGCAACCGATTTCTGTCTGAATGTATGGTCTTTGCTTCTGCGCCGGGCCTGACAAACTGCCCACCAGCCTGTCTCTTTGTGCTGGTGAGGGTGCACTGCAACTCGAGGGCCAATTTCACAGAGCTATTTAAAACAAAGGTTACCAGCTAAAACTCTGTGTGATTGTCGTGCTAACCGAAAGACAGCCAAGTACGATCCCAAAGCAATATACATCACATGTTCTAATCCACCCTTCAGGCATTGCAGATAGCTGGTCGAGCAGGGCGGTTTGGAACCCAGTTTGAGGAAGGTGAGGTGACCACGTTCCTGAGCAGCGACTTGCCCACACTCAAGGAGATCCTTGCATGCTCAGTGGAGAGCATTGAGGCGGCTGGACTGCATCCTACGGCTGAACAGATTGAACTCTTTGCCTATCATCTCCCAGATGCTACCCTCTCTAACCTCATAGTAAGTATAGCCTAGGGTCATTGTTAATCCTATCTAGGGCCATAACAGGTCCCTGGTAACCTGATACTCAACCAACAAGTGACATGCACTCGGTCTTGTTTCATTTTCCAAAATCATTTGCACACATTCAAAACAGTTTTTTGGAAGACAGCACAAATGTTCAATTTAAAATGTGACTGCCAGGGAATGAGTGCCTGCAAAATAATATCTGCTTTATTTTTAGCTTAGTAATAGAAATAAATAGTAATTCAATGCAGTAACAGGTTGACTTTTCCTCTCCGCTCAGCTTTGCCTTGTGGAATTGAACAATCTTTCACCTTGTGAAATTATTCTTTTCGTTGCACTCTTAAACAGGCATTATTTGCTTGTAAACCATACCTCTTGCATATTCATGATTATGAGCAGAAATACCACCTGTCTATTCACCATCTCGTACCAGTTGCTATTTTTGCTGTTTACTAGACATGCACGCGAGGATCGATGTATACTTGTAAATCGTTCCCCTGCTTGCCCAGGCTTCACCTTGGGAACCAGCTTGTCAATTTCCAGTACCTTGGGGAGCTAACGTTGCATGTTCACCCTCACACCATGTTGTATTTGTATATTATTCAACACCTGCATTAATCCCCATCATCTGATTGGGGGATCGTTGATCACATGGCATTGAATTATTTGTACCAACACACTGCTGGCACGCGCGATGCATACGCAGAGTGCAAAAAATTTATTGACAACTGTGCGTTAGAAATAGCTAACGAACACCTCTGGATCGATTGCACTGCCGCTTCTGCGTGGTGGGGCTGTGGCGAAAAATATTCAAAGTAAACATGGCCGACTTAGATCCGACATTCACGATTTAATTGATGAGCTTGTCAATGCAGCTGATGCTACCAGTACTATTAGAGACAAATATAATATGCTACAAGTAAACCAATCAGATGACGAGGATTTATACAGGTGTTGCAGAGAACAAATGATGAATGTTTCATATTCATGCGATGGTATGAATATTTGCATTTGGTAACATATGTATACTGTCCAATGGATACCCAACCACATGAGAAACAGGTACCCAGTTCGAATGAAAAACCCATTGATAGAACACCCTTGTTGAGTGTTGTAGCTTGATGAAATTCCCCTGTGTGTCTGAGTAACTAGGGCTGAGTAAATTTGAATAATTCACTCTTTCAATATTTGACGTTCAGTTCGATCGAACATCTGAATATTCGGTTATACCGACCGGCAGATCGTTGATGAACAAATCATATACAAAATCAGATGCAATACCACACACAATTGTACATTATAATCACTATAATAGCCTCTCACTTCTAGGGATATGATTTCATCTAGGATGGCACCATATTTTTGTTTTCTGGTTTTCTGCTCAGGACATCTTCGTGAATCTGTCCAAAGTGGACAACAACTACTTTGTCTGCAATGTAGACGATTTCAAATTTCTGGCTGACATGATTCAGCACATCCCACTGCATCTGAGGGCACGCTACGTCTTCTGCTGTGCACCAATCAACAAGAAGCACCCCTTCATCTGCACCATGTTCCTGAAGGTATGACGTTGTTGCTGGTCCATTCTGTACCAAATCGTACAAAATTAGGAACCTCTCACATGCCTGGAAAGTGTCTAAAGATACTTTTTTTTTTTTTCACTTTACATCGCTATTTCCTACATAAACTAGTTCTATGTTACAGAGATAGTTTTTAAAGCCCAACTGAACACCCGTGCAGCATTGATTCATTGTATTTAGTTTTTGCACAACATTGTTCACTCTGTTGTGGTCGACACCCTTTAAGACCATCACAAGACTGCCACAGGACCGATGGCAAGACCATCACCAAACCAAATTTAGACCGTTCAGGCTGAATTTGAGTCACAAGCTGTTCAAATGAACTGCAGCAGAGGTCACAGGTATTCCTGTGTCGTCGTTTACCCGATTACTTTTGCAACCGGTGCACATGTGAATTCATGACAGACATGCAATGTTACCAGAACCCAGGGGCTGTGCACTGAATAGCTGGGCTAATTTACTGCTCAAGTGTTTGGTTAAACAACCGTACTTAGGGCGGCAACAGCATTTTTGTATTGTAAAGCGAAAGGGTACCTCCAGTCTTTGATCAGACTTTTGAAGCCAAGGTCTTTACCTCAACTGGAGGATGACCTTTGACCTTGATCAGTGGATGACTCATAAATTAAACTAGACATCTGACCTTGCACAGTAACACAGGCAAAACCCCCGAATGTCTCTAAGTTGTACTGGTTGCTGTGTATGTTGCCCATTTTACCTTCCATTCAAATCCGTGTGTGAACATAGTGATGACATTCTATTGGGCCGACACATAGCCAATGTGCAAATAGGTTCATTTACATATAATGCAGAGCATCCACAATCTTTTCTTTAATATTGGAATGTACATTCTGTGGTTGGACAGCAGATGCCCAATGTAAATGGTCAGCATAGCCTTACATAAATTTATTAGTAAGGGGAATACTAATGCTTGGAATCAGTACTCTGAGTGGTACACGTGTGTGCTGACACTTGCGCCAATGTGGATATGTCACTGAGTTGATACCTACACCGTAGGTCTTGAGGACCCTGAAACAATCTTTATCCACAACATACTGAGGCCACGTTGTACTTATCTACTCTTATTGTGCGTGCTCTTTGTCGTTGTTACAGTTTGCCCGGCAGTACAGTCGTAACGAGCCCATGACCTACGACTGGTTCTGTCGACAAATTGGCTGGCCACTCTCCGTACCCAAGAACATCCGGGACTTGATGCATCTAGAGGCTGTACATGATGTCATGGACCTGTATCTATGGATGAGGTAAGGGAAAGTTGTCCAGCTATGGACTCTGATTGCATTCTCAATGGTGACAGTGCAAAGTCACACAAGGAGATGGTTGCTCCGTTATTCAGACCTGAACTCCTATCATGTAGAGATAGGAAGATTGGTGATGCCCTTCCAGTTACTGTAGCTCACAGTCCCAAAGAAACCTGCCGAGGAGACGGAGAAGACAAATCAGTTTTAGAGTTAGGAAGAAAACCCCCGGCAAATTCTCCAGGAAAGACTCACAGAATCATGGAGGGACTGCAAAACCCAATTTAAATATCGGTCTGGAGGAGATCACGTAGAGGTGGAGGACAAGGGAAATACCAGTGTGCCAAGCTGACTGTACTTTGGGAATGCTGCCCTCTAGTGAATAATCTAGTCGACCTAAATCTTCAATTACTTGCACATGTGAAACTCAACTCTTACTTCCTTATGCATGGATATTGACTTGACCTGACACCTCGGTCAAAGGTCATACAGACAACAGATCGCTCGCCAACCATTGACCCTAACTCATTGTGTGAGCGAATGCGGCTGTGATCAGGCATTGTGATTGGTTTTACTGAAGGTGATTAGTAGGAACCATTAGGAATTTCATGGAGTTTGGGACTATTAAGATGAATATAACAATCTCCTTAGACGAAGCACACTTGTGCTTTAGAGGACCTTGAAATGAAAGATCAACTTTTGAGGACAAGAGGGAACCTTTTATTGTTGGTTTGTGTTGCCACCCTGAATCAGAATAGAACACATGTACACAAAAGTCTATTTGCTGTAGGGATTTGACACGTCACATGAATGTTGTAAAGCACCTAAAGTACTTTGATACTGCTTTTGTCCTTTGCAGCTATCGCTTCATGGACATGTTCCCGGACATGGTCATCGTTCGTACCATACAGCGGGAACTGGACGACATCATACAGGAAGGGGTCATCAACATAACCAAGTTGATCCGAGCCACTGAAAGCCGGTCAGCCAATGGGGTGACGTCGCTACCAGATGACGACATAGAGAGAAAGAAAGGCATGGGCAAATCTGCAGGTACATTTGTTGTGTAAACATAACCTCTAATCCTCTCAGCTCCTTCAAAACCCACTTGGAGATTTGAAAGGTTTTGTAGGACTTAAAGGTTCCTTGAGGTAAATTTTTTTGGACACACTTTTTGTACAATTGTGTACTCCTCTGTAATTTGTGAAAACTTTTTGTCACCCTTTTTAGGTTAAATGTATTGAAAAGTGAACTTGTTTGAACATTTTTTATCATTGTACATGCTTTTCTGGACAACTGTAGGTGCTGGTGTTTTTCTGTTTGAATTGTGAACCTCAATATTTCTGAGGAAGGTTTCTGTGTTGGCCTATTGCCATACACCGACACAACAATTAGGAACCACCATAGACAAGTACATGCTGGACAGCCAAATATCAAAAGTTCAGGAGTTTGTGCAGAAATCAATTCAATGTTGAGGCTTTCAGCCCAGAACGATGTCACAGGAATGCACCCTTTTTAATGTTGTCAGACCATTTCTTGAAATCTAGTGCAGATGGAGAGTTCCTGATTAAAACGTTTTTGATGCTTCACATACTGAATGGTAATTTATTTGGCCCAAGCAATGTACGTTTGCTTCCCGGACCTGACATCTGCCTAGCATAGAACATTAACCACTTGCTGCCGGGTGGATTTTTCTTGAGCAAGACAAGATATCAGGTCATTTTCAAGATTTTCCATTTTCAAATTCTTCAAAAATTCATCATTTCATTTAATGGCCTTTTATACCAACATGAAGGACTCTTTGGGCACTACTCTAAAGCTGACAGGTAAATTAATTGACTCCTGAATATTTCAGCCAGGCCTGCAGCCTTGGAAAAAGAGCCCAGATTGTGCGGTGTTATGTAAGATTCTTTTGTTCCCGAAACCGGCACAGTGCACTACTGACCTCTTTTCAATAGGGGCCAGGTTAGCGTGCAGCAGTGCTGTGTGGCTCATCGCTGCGGTGGTGGAGAGCTTTTGTCCCCGGTGGTAATCTGCTCACTCTAAATGCCCCAAACCGTGGTATACTGTTTCAAAACAAAGCTGGCTTATCTCCACTATTGACAGCGAAAAAGTGTCGGTAATGCCCAGCAGCTCAGTCTTTTGTGCTGAGCACGGTCTTTTGTTATAAGGCCCAGCTCTTTTGTCCCAGTTCCGGGCTCCCCCGCTCTGCATATAAAGCCTATGTACTCGAAAACGGGTCGCCTGGCAGGAAGTGGTAAATAAAGGAATGAAATCACTCTGTAGTGGTTTAAACTGGTACATTTAAAATAAGATAGGTGCCTTTCAGTGATAACGGACTCAGCTTAAGGCCCTACCTCTTTAAAGCTTCCCCATCACAATTTAATTCCCTTCTCAAATGTCTTTTTTTGTGTAAAGGTCAAATTTGATTTCATGATGAATAGTTGTACTATGACTTTGTCAGTTTTACCTCGCGTTTTGTGACACAGATCTCTAATCATATTGTTGGTGTATGCCTTGTGTGTATTGACTAAAATCTTCATTACATCACCATGTAATGTATGGACATTGACGCGTGTGATGCACACTGTGCCAAGTGAAGTTTTAATTCTATGAGATACAGAGTCATTGGTTATCTGAGCATGCCTGCGCAATGATAAGTAGGCTAGGTATCGTCTTGTATGACGGTCACAGTCCATAAAATGGTCCAAATTTCACCTAAAACCTGAAAGTGTTTAAAACTAGTATTTCATCATCTATTAACAAGCACCCATGTGACAGGCTCTTGGCCAGTAGGAATGGGCAAAGTGTCTGACGGACTCATGCATAAAATCCTGTAAATGGAACATGATTATGTCTGGAATATCCCTGACAGACTCCAAGAGGAAAACCAAAGCCAAGTCCAGGGAAAAGAGCCAAGCCAGGTCTTATGGGAGCTCCGATGAGGAGGCAGACGGCAGCCAGCTGGACCAACGGAAACTGAGCTCGGTGTCGGGGCGCCTGAGCAAAGAGCTTATCAAGCAAGGCCTGCTGTCGGAGGAAGTGCTGGATCAGCTGCACAGGGAATGGAAGAGCTCAGGAATGGGCAAGGCCAAGGGGAGTAAGGGAGGAGGAAGTGGCAGGAAGAAGAAAAAGAAATGAAGCAAGACACCTGTGATCAATCATGTGCCAAAGGAATTAAAGACCGGCTAAATTGTACTCTTGCATTTGATCCTGATACAGTGCATATATCACACAGCATACATCCCAATATAGTTAACTTATCGATATAACATATCGATATAATTAGCATACCATGTTCATTACATCTGAAAATATTGTCATTATTTGCACCCATTTTATCAATTCATACATTGCAGTGCATGCATTCGTTCCTTTGACACAGAGATTTATGTTGGTTTTTTTTTTCCACTGGGTTTATATTTCAAATCGTCAGCAGGCCACAGATGCCCGTTGAATGTCAACCTTTACTTTGGAGGTGGATTTTGGGAAGTAGCCTAATCCGAAGATGGGATATCCCCAAATGGCAAATTTGTACATTTACATTTAGCAAACATGAAGTATGGCAGTACAGATTTTCACCATGATGCTGTGTTGTGGCATGGGTTTGTCAGCATTTTTGACCCATCAATGAATTAGTACACCTTGTAGGTTCTCGTCTAGGAAATGAATGTGTGGGAAACAAGCTAATAAGGGAAGAAGATCCTAAAGTGACATAATAGCTGTTTCAGATGTCACAGACATGCAAGCAGTGAAGCTGGCATTCAATCGGCTGAGACTGAACTTCAAGACCGTACTTTGTAAGGTGCAAACTTGCTGAAGGATTGTAAGGATGTTTGGTACTTCATTGTTGGTACTTCCTGTATCATTAGTGTGAAATATCAGGGGCTTGGGCCGAAGTTCAGACATCTGTCTCCGGTCAGTCTTGATTTCAAGACTTCATTGTAAGTTCCCATGATAGCTGACCGCCGTAAGAGGTTGCTATCATGACAATAACAAACTGCTATCACATTCTGCATTTTGCCATGATAATACCGTCTCATTATTGCATGTTTTATAACAACTTGAAACCAAGACTAGTCCCCAGTTTGAGGCCTTTTTCTGACTCTCAAATGTCTTCAGGACTGCTATTTTTAATATTCTCAATCATCTGGGATTCAAACTCAGTTCTTATTATATCACAAGATTGTTACTGACTGCAGTTATAAAAGTAAAAAAGTTGTATCTTCAAAATAAAAAATCATTTTAAACCAGATTTGCTGCACTGTTGGTGAGTGACAAATATATTGATTTCAGTCATCATGATTGTGTTTAAAAACTGCTTTTTTGGACAACCGTTAGAGTAAAAATTGGTAATTTTGGGATGTATGAACCTCTGTGCTCTTTCTCTAAAGAGAAGTTGGTCTTCTTCACACCCATTCAAATGGACTTGGAGTTGATTACACTTCTAATGATTAATTTTAAAATGTGTACATTCTCTACTATTACGAATGTTTGTGCACTTGCATACAAAGCAGTGAGAACATGATTTGGTCAGAATTATTTGGAAACTGTTTTCAAGTCCCAACACTCTGTTCCAATATTTCAAGAACCCCTCAATTGTCAGTTTCTGTGATGATACACTTATGTTGCAGAAGCATGCATAGAGTAAACTACATCTGCTCTGTCACCATATACCAGGCAAGATATGGGACGGAGGGGTACCCCCCTTACCTGTCCAATCCCTATACGCACTCTTGACTATTGTTACCTAACATCCCCCCTAGAAGTCTGTAAAGAATTCCTGAGATTCCTATCAAACAATGACCAACACAAAGGCGGGGGGGGTTCTGTCCGTCACTTCACTATATGCAGAAACAAGAGGGTGTGCTTTTATGTATTTGCTGGGAAGTCACTGCATGCTTATATGCACATATGCGCATTTTGGCGTGGACTGCCGAGCATGTGCAACAAATTTCAGTTGGAATGTGTGGTCTTTGCAGGTGCACCAGGCACCCAATTGAAACAATTCCAACCTACCTGTCTGTTCTTAGTTGATGAGAATTTGCTACAAGTCAGGCTGGATTCCCACAAGGACTAAATGAATACCACATTTGCAAGTTTAATTCCAAAGTTACTCCTGGTTTATTTAAAATGTACATGTACAGTTCAAATTGGACCATTAACCGGTTCAAGTTATTACACAGAAACCAATTCATTAACACACATCACCAACTCTTATTGTCTAAGTGTTTACAAGGTGTTCTTTGCCTTTACTTTTGGGCACTGAAATAGAGCTCCACGATTTGGCAAATTGCAACGGGACATTTTCAGTCTTAACATATTCTGGAGGATAAACAAATATGATAGCAGGTCATAAAAACCCATATTTTTATAGTTGGCAGGTACACTCCATCTTTCAACCAGTACTTCATTAAATAACTAAGCTGTCAATAATGGATGCAGTAATACTGCATCCATTATTTACACAATTTCCAATAAACATAAGCCATTCATTACATTTTGGTGGTGCCTTTCTACACATTAAATTATACACACAAGATTTTGGGGGAATAAAGTTTTTAAAAAGGGGAAAAAATCACCCTCCAAAAAACCCCACAACAAAAAGCAAAAATCAGATATCCCACACAGAAACAAACTTTTGGTTTGTATTGATGCTACAGTACATTCTGCCACAGTGGATGCGCTGTGGGTTCAGTTAAAATTCTGTTTGCACCCATTTGCCCTATTCGTGCACAGACGTTCATCTGATGTGGATCAACTACGATGCGACAGGGCTACAAAGCACTATCTTCATTTCTTGAGTGTCGTAATCGGGTCATTTATAAGTTATGTCGAAAGTACCGAAGTAAATAGATAAGCAACAATAAGTTTACATGATTATTTGTGACCTGCTCTGCAAAAAAGGGTATTAAGTCACGCAATGCCAAAACACGTAATGGCCTGTTCTATTTGGAGAGGCAAAATTTCTTCAATATTGTGCTTTTGTATTTTTTCCTTTAATAGCTTCTATAATATTTATATTTTCAGAATTTGTGACTACAAACATGGATACTGATGAATAAATATGAAAAATTGATCATTCAGTAATCCTATAAAGCATTGCGTGTCCAGGCGCTACACTTTATGAGCTTTTTCTCAATAAGTGTTTTATTGAATCGGAAAATGCGGATATACAAATGTCTATATATATCTCTGGAATGCAGCGCACTACAGGGGTCATTCATATGTCAAATTGTAGCTTTTGATGTACAGAATCCAGCCATATCAAAACTCCTAACCTGAATACCCATTGTTCTAGAGCCAGTCACATTTGGTATTGAGGAGCGCTGTGCCAAATATGTGTTTGAATATCAAGTACTGAAGTTTGGAATAAAATATTTTAAAGTAAAATATACTGAAACAAGATTGGAAAGTCAACATTTTGCCAGCAAAATTGTATTCCTAACTTTATTTCAAGATGTTCAGAATAAAACTTTAAGGCAGCTGCCTGATGGGCCCAACAGTAAAACCAAAAGTTTCCTCTGCTCTGAATTATCGATCAACCCTATTTTCATGGCTTGACTCTAAGACTGATATCTGAAAAAACATCTTAATAAAACAAAATGCCTATATGGATGCTAGTTAGCGACTCACAAACAGAAATCTGAGTAACTGTTGGCAATTGCCAAATACGTTGCAAATTAGATGCTGCCATTTTTGAGCATTTGATATGACAGTACCTGAAATGCATGCACAGTGGTGATTGTGTCTTGACACTAATGTTAGACTCAACATGATTTCCCTTTTCCCTAAATCTGGACAGGACTGCTTGCATAACTCTTGAGTTGCACAGTGAGTCAACAACAACTCAGGATATCTTAAAAAAAAAAGTGTATTTACATGTACTCCAAAGCATCATTCATCAAGTAAGTTGTTCAAAGAACAGTTTAGTGACTACCGTGGTTTCAACATTCTTATCACATGCATCATATGCACAACTTCGGACTGGTACAGACATAAGGGATATTTTGAAATCCCTTGTCACTAAAAAATACGATCTACATGCAACTGGTGACTAAACTGTATACATGTACGTGTACTTCTGTGAAGGGAAAAACTCTCAATATGAAGAATGATCTAAAATGAAAAGATCCAAATGATTGTCCAATGTCTTTTGTCATGTGCCTGGCAGAAAGGGTACTCAGTCACTCTGTTAACACAATTATTAACACAATTTCAATGGTAACAGCTTGCTTAATATGACTGTCTGCCAGGCAGCAGACCAACTGTGTGGATGTTCTAGAGCAAGACAAAGGCAGGAAAAGATGCATTCTTCATTGTTGTGGACCCCGGTGCCTAATGGTAGTTGATAGTTGTGTTCGTACCCCCAATTATTACGAAATTGTTGTTGCCTGTGATGTTGGTGGTCCTGGACGTGACACCGGCATGAGTTTTGGTTGTCGTGGTAACACCTCCATCCTTTTGCGATCTCACTGCAGCTGTTGTTGATGCTGCAGCTATACTTTGTCCCACTATGGAAACAATGACAATAATACCAATGTTTGGGTGAATAACAGCGAGGCTAAAATTAAGCTATACCAAGGAGCAATGTCTACTGAATCTGCAACTGAAATGGTGCAGGTGCAACTAATGCAAGCTGAGAAGCTGTTGGGGAATTGCCTGTCTACATATCACGTATACCATCATGCTCTGTCAACTTTAACCCTCCTTCCAGTCATAACAGTCAAAATATACAAGTCAAAATATTCCATTTTGAAACAAGGTCTTAGGGCTTCACTTAAATCTATTGGTCAGCACATGAAATCTGCATCCACTTTGACTAGATGTGCACCATGCGATCGCACACGTTTAGTTCCAGATTAGGAAATAGTCTCAATTGTTTTTACTGTTTTTTTGTGTCCCATGGTTTCCAAAGATGGGCACCTGGGACTTGTATCACATCTCCTCTATCCCCTCCCTCTTCCAATAATATTATTGAGGTAAGCCCTGCCTCTCAATGGGTAAAAGGTCAAATGAATACAGCCATGTCAGGTCATGAGGTCTACTTACATACCTGCACCAGGCTGGGCTTCCTTTTTTATCTGAGCAGGCACTTGGACAGCATTGAGTTTCTGCACAATGTGTCTGTAGTCTTTCTGCAAGGCATTTTTGAAATGTTTTAAAGCATCTGGGCGAGAATTTGGTAGGATCTCCAGTAGCCTTTCGGTTCGTTTCTGTGGAACAACCGGGGACACACATAAAGTAATAACACAAGCATTGCATATTTTTACCACTGACCAAATCCTTTTCAAAAGCTAGGGCATGCCTGGTTGAAATGTACATGCATACGTATACATCAGGACAGCTATTGTTTATCATCGTTTTTCAGTTATTTATTGTGTGAGACACACCAAAATACAGAACGATGGCCTTTGGATAAGCTGTACTACTGCATACATGTACATGCACATTCCAAACAGCTACATGTATGCCTAGTTCATGTACATGTACTGTGAATTAAATGTACATGTAATGCATCAATTCTTCTTTATTTAATGGCAAAGGGCCTTAACTGTGTACCACATTCCCTCCAACCATGCTATCATCACCACTATGGCTCATTATCGTTGGGGGGAGAGAAGCTTTCAGATTGCAGCATCCAAACTTTGGAACTCTTTACCGGAATCTGTGAAACTATTGAGATCACTTGACACATTCACGGACAGATTAAAATCATCTTTGCATAAACAGGCATTTAGTTAACATTTCCTCAACTTATCATTATTGGATGTCTTCATTTATTAGCACCATGAGCGCTGTTCATGGTGGATGCTGGCACTCTATAAATGTTCATTATTATCATTATTATTACTTTCTTACCCTTGATGTTTTTTCTGCTCTGATTTCTTCATCATCATCTGGATCTAGGACTTCAGCTTCGATGAGGTGATCCAGGACATACTTGGCATCCAGGTTATCTGTGATGTATCCACTGATGCTACTGAGGGAATATTTGTCAGCTTCATCCATATTTGATGACCCCCTGCAGTCATGGACATGACAGAAGTAACACCGACCACGCAACTGGAAACTCAGGGTTTTTCACAGTACATTATGATGCAACTTTTGGGGGTGAAACTGCATTCAAATCTGATTGCACTCCTTCAAAAATCTCCAAAGGGGGTCAATGTAACAGAGAGAATGTGCCCAGCTGTCACTCTGCAGTGCTTGACAAAACCTTTAGCCTAAGTTTAAAAAAAACTGAGTTTCTTTGTCCCTAGAACCATGAGGAACCTTGTTTTGTCTCTTACACAGAAGGAATGATGAGCTTCACCCCCAGAACTGTAGGGTTTCGATGTTCGCTGCCCTGTGTATGGTTGACATTGGACCCCACAGTTCTGCGGGTAGATGAGCCCACAGTGTCCTATTAAGAATTACTTACCGGCCTACTGAAGAATTCATGAGGTTGGACTTGGAGTGATAATCAATATTTACTTATTTTGTAGCAAAGCATGTACAGTGTACACCTATCCTAACCTTGACCTTGAGTAAATTGTCAGCATTTGTTAACAGCAGGGCACCACTCCTAACATGACTATGCTTATTGGTTATAGGAGTAGGAAAACCAAAAACCTCTATTTTTTGGACTGGTGCTACACATAAATTGATGACGACGACTCAATGCAGGATCAGAGGTAACTTGGTAAAATGGCAGGGTTTTAATTTTGAGGGAAATATGGGGTGAAATGATGAAACAAAACATGCTGAAAATGACCACGCACTATGCAGAAACAAACTTACACATATATACACATTGAAAACAAATACACTGTAGGCCAGGCCTGTGGCTGGACTGTGCAGTGATTGAATATCCCTTGCCTTTTTAAAAAAACACAACCAAAAGCCAGAAAACAAACACCTTTTTCCAGCAAATGTAAACAGTTTTAACTACCATGTCTGCATACACCACAACATGACCTGGCAATGCTAGTTCTAGCATGCCTGGGCACTGTCGCCAGCAAGGCCGGCATTCAAGCGCAACAAGCACCACCATGACTGTGCTGTCGAGCAACCCATGCCCGTTAGAAAAAAATCGCCAGCTGAGTGCTTCTGCTTTATACTGCAAACACCCCCAGAGGGTTACAAATGAGCAGGCGTAGTGTTGGCAGCAGGCAAACAATTTAATCATGAGTTAACAAACCAAATTTGAAAGTGTCGACAGTGGTGGCTTGCAAGATAAACTTGATGAAGTGAGGGAGTTGGTTCCGTTCAAGGACTGTCAGACTGTATAGAATAAAAGAGTAATTGAGGAGAAGGATAAATGTGGAGTTTGGAACACGGCCCTAGTTAACCTGTTGGATGTTTTGGGTAGTTCAGCTGTCATCCTGGAAAGCTACTACTACTACTACTAGGCCGTTAACACTCTTGTAGGCCTACAAGAAATTTAAACTGGGCCTACTATTTACAAAAGCGACAATATGCCCAGCGTTCTTCCAAGTTCCAGGGTCAACCACTACTTTTTGTACTAGTTTTTTTTGGTTTCGAGTCAACTCGGACCCAAACCAACTCGGACCCATGCCAACTCGGACCCACGACCAACTCGGACCCATGCCAACTCGGACCCAATACTAACCTGGACCCACAACCAATTCGGACCCACAACCAACTCGGACCCAATACTAACTCGGACCTACGACCAACTCGGACCCACCCTGAGTCAACTCGGACCCAACCCCAGGAGCGTGATTAACTTGTTGAAAATTTTGATTTTGTCCACTTTTACATTTTAACATTTGGTAAATGACACTTTTGCACTGCATGATGCCGAGATGTAACGTCCTCTCTACACGTAATGCAGGGAAACAGTGGCACAGGCTTCGAGTTTGAACAGGCATGCATGGTGGTTGAAAACGGTACAGGACTAGATTTGATATCAGTGATGTCTTGGAACAAGAGATAAGTAACCAACGAGTGTCGTATTTTTATGGAGGCACATTTCCTTTGATGTCTTATTTGCCGCTTGTAATCGGGAATGTTAATCAGTTACATGTATTAGCTTCCGAGGTACCAGCGTGATTGACCACAAGGACTGATTTCGTCACCTTCCATTCTTGAAACCCTATGATCGGGGAGTGGGAGCTTGGGACAACCAATGGGAGCAGCTTTTGGAGTGTGGTTGACAGTACCAAATCACTGATGCCCTTTCTCCAAAGTTTTTTGGTACTCCAGATCACCAGAGGAAATCAAATGAACTTTCACCAAACAGCCCCAAAAGTTTTCGATGCAATAAAAAGCCACAGATAAGCCCCTCTGATGTACACGTACATAAGAGATGCTGCATGCATACAACACATATTGCAGATATACCTCAATATCACCAACACTGACCTTTTATAGTGTCTCGTGGTGTTATCCCCCACCTCACTTTTCAAATTTTTTTGGCCTGGCAAGTCTTACACCTCCACCTTGCCTAATTCCCCCCCCCCCCGAATACCGGCAAAATTTAGGCAGATGGAGAAATTCATCCATTCAGGCCTAAACTGACTCTTCAAATAACTCAAATAGGTTGGAAATTTTGAACAACACAAATCAAATCATTTTAAAATAAAAATGTGGAATATTTCTCATTGTCTTAAACTTGGAAAAGGTTTGGAAGCGTCGTATGTCTGCCCGCAAGCTCATTATTAATATTTTGTAAGAACTGAGCGCATAGTTTTACTACTATTAGGGGGGTATCTTTGGGAAAAGGCGAATTAAAAAAATCATAAAATTGAAACGAAAAGTGATCGATCTGGTTATAATCTTGAATTTCCGGGGGAAAAAATAATCTTGAATTTCCAGCAAAAAAATAAAGGCCGACCTCTTCGCAATGTTCAAGAGTTGGCATTATTTTGGGCAATTTCGGAGTACGGGCGCGTACTTGGTGTAATGCAATCATAAGACTCAGTGGGTCCGAGTTGGTGTGGGTCCTAGTTGGTTATGGGTCCGAGTTGGTCGTGGGTCCGAGTTGGTCCTTGGTCCGAGTTGGCACGGGTCCGAGTTGGAATGGGTCCGAGTTGGTTTGGGTCCGAGTTGACCAGATCCCTTTTTTTCACCATGGTCGTTGCACTCAAAACGGGAAGTAGGCCTCAAGTGATTACTTTTTTGCGTACATGATTTGTAAATGAGAGTAAGCCTATGCAACTAAACCGACAAGCACCTACCTTTTTTTCTGCTGCAAATCCTGATTTTACTCAGACCAGCCAAAGACTTTTAGCAATCTTTTTTTTACATGTCTTGCGTGCTGCGCTGCATATGCGTTCCAATATATGACCGTATTGCGATCAGGGTAGTACATGGTGCGACAGCGAGTAATTCGCAGGGATCAGCACGCCCTCTTGTGATAGCAGTGTGGTTGCCGGCCAGCTGCCTCGCTAGCTACATGTAGATGCAGAATGCGGAAGTGACTTCAACCTTCAACCAATATACTTCGAACAGCGAGTGACTACTGTACCGGGGAAACGACACGAACTGTACTAAGCAACTTCCCAACCCAGAGGCTCGTTATCGGAAGTAGATATTCCTATTAGTATTTAGTAGCTTCACTATTTCAAATTAAACTTAGATTTAGTGTCATACGGTTGCAAATGCATGGACTTGTTGTGGCCGGTCATCCACAATCCGCAGATACATGAATCGATCCTCCTACCGGTAACCAGTAACTTATTCAGTTGAAGTTGGACAATATTCGGTTGTCATACGTGAGTCGCATGTTTCGCTGTGCTGGAAAAATTAATGCAGACCAAGGTCGCTGTTATCTTTCAACACACTGTGAATAGCATTTGGAATCCATACCTAACGTCAGACGATGGGAAAGAGAACAGTTCAAGATGCCATTGTGGATGACATCCAGAAAAGGAAATTTCCTACAAAACATTATGTAAGCTTAAGACCTGTGTGCATTTTATAAAGGCCTAAACATACGTGTATACTGTACTCAACTACATGTATGCTTGCTTGACCAGGATATTGTACATGTGTATTACAGGCCCTATAACTTGTATAAGAAAATGCTTTTAAGAAAACAGTTTTCTTCCGAATTTATAATCGGGTGCATGAGTGGAGGTGATAGCAATTTACTAGAATTTATCAAATTTGAAGAATTTTTTTAAAAAATGTTTAATGCAGAATTTATTAGAGTTGTTCAAGTGAGCATCGTTAGGGAACACACTGCTGAATTTGAGCCAAATTTGCACATGCCCTCGTTTTTGAAGTTCAAACGTAAATTTCATGACATTGAAATTGTTCAACAGCATGTGTTATTAAGGTAATCGTACCACTTTTTCATTGAATGAATTTAAAGTTCTTTAACAAAGAGATATGGCAACACTGCATGAGAAAACTTACATGGATGAAATGCTTCCCTGGCATGTTTTGGATGAATACTGTTGCGTGTGAGCCGCAGAAACGTGCAGAAGGTTAAGGAATTTTAGATTTTAGAAATTTGCCGTCGATAGTTTGGCCAGCCCAACTACAGCACTACAGTCGGCATGGTCCCAACTATCATTGGGACTGATGCCAAGTTGGGGCATAACGTGGCATAATAATCTCACCGTTTTTTTAGACTACTGGGCCGTGTGTTCTTTCCAATCTTAGACATTCACTTTCTGCAGTGTTCTAACCACATTAAGTGTTTAAAATACCATCAGGTGCTCGTTAATAACAGGACATCCTGTGTTTTAAATTAGGTTTTGTGCTGCAAAATGACATCTGTTACCTCACTTAGTGTTCCTTTAATTATACCATATTTAGAATTTTGAGTGGGAATTTACTGTACAAGAAAACTATGCAGTTACATTGTAAGTGGATCATACACCAATAGCTGTGCAGTCAATGGCATGAGCATTACCCGGGATAGATCATGTGTTCTTGGGCGAGAGTTCCATGTGGACATTACCAGTTTTTCCTTGAAGTGGTTTATTAGCCATCAGAAAGGGATAACACATCCTAAAAAGTCAAATTTTGCAGGGAAATATTGAAGAGTTTACTTAGAAAACACTTGAAATTTTTGTCTAGTGATGTCTGAATATAAAACTCTAGCCATCTTTCCGTATTCTTGTTTGGGATTGACCACTGGTACGCGTTGCCATGATTTTTTCCAGGGAGGAGGGCCAGGATTTTTTCAGGAGAGGCAAAAAACTGATGAAACATTAACGGTGGAAGAAGGTCTATTCTGAGGCACAACTCAGACGTGTAAATTTATAATTACAAAGTTAAATCACTTATGATAATACGTGTATTAATCCTGTCATCGTACATTTTTTCCAATTGTTGTAGTGTTTTTAAAAGGTGAAGTGAAAGTGGTAATTTTGTTTTTGATAATTGCAGTGTTTTTGTGGTTTATGTTTTGTGATGCCATGGATTGTTTGTATACCCATGAGCATATACATGTATATGCAATTTCCTGGATGGATTAAAATGAGCCTTCCTATGGTTTAACAGCACAAATATGCAGGAATGCCCACAGTCGCTCTTGTGCTTCTGTTTTCTGTATGGAACTGCACAGGTTCAATGTGTATACAGTGGGTTGCCAGCAGAAAATGACACAGGGTCTTTTGTGCAGTCCTCTTCACTGCAGTTGGTTTACTGCACAATTATGCACATGACACAGTGAGGCACAGTTGTTGGACAGTTAATGCAGTGCACAGTATGACACAGCTGTGGCCGCTTACTGACTGACCCAAAGAGTGACTTCAACATAGGAGGGTTTGTAATAACGTCGTTTGGATTGAATTGAATTGTTTGTTGAAGCAAACTGGTGATTTTCATCGCCTTTCCTCCTTTGTTTGTTTCTCTAACCTGTTCTTTATTTTCCCCTTTGTTTTCTTTTTCAACCCCCCCTCCCCGAGAAGCGGGCGGAGGGGACCAACTGGTGCCCCCCTCTGCAATGTCAAAGGTGCTTTTTTATAGTCATGCCAACATATATATGAAGGTATTCATGCAGGTTGTATCAGAGAAATGAAGCAATAAATTTAGGAAGGGCAAGAAGTTGTTCATTGTTCTGAAATTTTTAAATCCTTGACTTCCTCTTGTAACATTCTGTCTTTGCAGGAGTATGTCATTCATGTGTCATGGTCAGACAACTCAGTCAATGTCATCTATCGGCGGTACAGCAAATTTTTCGACTTACAGGTATTGGGAATAGGACCCCCCCAGATTTGATTTTCAGAAAGATCACTTCTCGGAATTTTTTTCCATGTGTGACTCGACACATAAATTTACGTTTTGAGGTTGAAGGGATGCTGCACATGTACATATGCTATCCGAAATTGTTCGTTTTGCTTAAGTTCAGTTCATATACTTTGGCTAAAATTGCCAAACTGAAGCATTTATGTAATGCAGTGGCATAACTACCGGGGGGAGGGGGCACATGGGGGACAGAGCTCTATATAGAGAGAGTAGTGCTAACTTCAGATTTTGGATCCACAATGGGTGTTCATTATGTGTACAGTACAGCATGCAGTGCTGATTGTCCATGTGCACTGGCACATAATCTATCATATTGGTTCCAACTAATGAGACACTCACGTCACAACTCATTCTATAAACAGCTCTCATGGGGCGGGGCACAGGCTTCCCTGCTTGAGGCCGGTATCCCCCCTGCATGTGCCCCCTGCTCAGAAATTAGAGAATAAAACCTGCCTTTAATCCATTATGGTCAGTGTTTCAGTTGTAACTTAATCCATTGAGTGCCCTCCACCAGAAAATGAGGGCCCCCAAATGCCCCTTTCCCCCTGCAAGATACTGTTATATATGATATATTTTAGTTTGCTGTCAATCCAATGATGTCAATTTCAAATTGCGTGTAGTGCTTCCCATCAACTGCCACAGGCCAACTACTCACCATGTCTATACTTGGCTAAAAATGTTCATTAGCTCAACGCTTGTTTTTAAAATGAAATTATAGTGTATGTGATACACATTTACATGTACATGAACATATTTTCTGTCAGCTTCACATCTACATTCATCTACATGTAGACTGTACAGTGTACTTGTACATGTATGCATGTGGGCTGGCTTAAAGGAATAGCTGCTCATTATTTCATAATTCAAGATACTCATCCAATGTACATGTACATGTTGCTGTGCTAAACAACAATGCATAAAAATAAATTAAATCCTAATACATTCCTGCATTCTGCTCAGATCAAAATCCTTCTAGTGACATTAAATGGTGAAGTTTTCAAAGTGACATAATCACAGGTTAGACGTTTTGAAGTGGTAAAAATAATGACATTGTGGATGTGGGTCTCTTTAATGTTAAAAAGATTACAAGATATAAATATTGTCTCTTTTCTATATATGCCTTTCTCCGACAAACTGAAGCGTTGAATTGTGATTTGTTTTGTTTTGGTTTCTCCCCGGCAATTGATTTTTCAGACGAAACTGCTGAGTTTATTTCCTGAGGAAGCTGGAGCCAAGAACCCAACCCAGCGAATGATCCCTTTCCTACCGGGTGAGTTGTGTCATATGATAGTTTTAGTTTTAATTTCCAATGTGTTTTCCGTTCACTTGTGGCAGACAGAAAGTTGGAAATAGAGATGACTTTTCAGAAGTGCTGGTCAGTACTCCTTGTGTACGTAATGTTTCACTAAAGTGAAAGATAATTTTTGAGTGATGCACAAAGTGTATTTACAGGTACGTTAAATTGCTGATACTTGAATTTCCAGATCCTTCAAAGTCCATTTCAGAAAGGGTTTTTGACTTGCTGTCATAGCTTTCACGGGATGTTGGGAAGGGCAGATGGCTTTCAAAGAATTTTTTGAAGGAAATATTTAACAGCTACACACTTACCACAAATTATTTTGTGTTGCGTGCTGTCCAATGAATCTATTCAGGCACGTGTCACATGGTACACGTGTCACATGCACGTGGGAGTGGTGACCCCCGGGTTTTGTTTAAATTAATTCCTTCCACTGGGTGCTTGACAAAGAGCTAGGTCATGTGTCCTGAAATAGCTGCCCTTCCCAGGATATTGTAAGGAGCAAACTTAAGAGATGTGGAATATTCTGTGGGATTCCAACTGGGAGAAGATACATGTAAGAACCTTATTGTTTCCTCTTTGAAACATTAAGGGTGAGTTTGCCGGCCGTTTGTCTTGCACATGTACATGTATGCTCATGAACAGCTCTTGTTCGTGGGTCAGCCTCTTGAATGCTAGGAACGTACAATTGGTTGTTGCTGGTATCTGTGATGAGCAACATGCAACATGGCGGCATCCATATAATGTTCCAAGGGTTCATGTTTGGATTTCCAGGCTGCATTCTTTCCTCTTTCCAAGGAACATTCGTTTCTGTGTTATATGAAAGTATAAATATTAATTTTGCAAAATTTTTCCATCATCTCCTCCTTTGGCTATCCCGCAATTTCTGCACTTCAAAAACAAAAATCCCATGCCTTTCTCTGTCATGTCTGTGTGTTTGTGCAAAACACTGACGGGGTTATTTTGTGTTATCCTGTTCCAAGAATGGTTTTTTCAGGTCGTGTTCTTGCTGTTTGAGTGCTAGAACAGGAGACCCTTTTCAAGAACGGGCTACCTGAACTCAAATGAAAGCTGGAGTACGGTGAACGTCCCAGTGTCTGTTTGTCCTTGCTAGTGTCAATTTATACAGTGCAGTGAGTGCATTGTGAGTCACCAGCAAAGATGTGCCTGCATTTTAGTTGCAGAATTGTGATAAACATTCTATGGCCTGTTCTGTCCATTTTAATTTTGTACCCAGATATGTACATTGTTCTTACCAATTACACGAAGAACACTGACTTGAAACTCCAAGTAAACCTCAGTCACTTTTCTTTGGTTCACTGGGAAAAAGAGAGAGTGAGAAAAAACCTCATTTTGAATTCTGCGAGTAAGATTTCTGGTGTCTCTTTCAGAAAACAAAATATGAGCAGAGAAGTTCCTTTAGAGTACTGGGATTGTAACTTGTGTTTCTAGGACATGTTTGCTTTGGCAGAAAAGATCATCACTATGTTTAGTTGAGTGGAAAATATCAACTTCACTATATTTAGTAGTTACTCTGTGAATGG
>NW_019091441.1:797330-807779 GCF_001949145.1 Acanthaster planci
TTAGTAGTTATTCTATGAGGGGAAAAGATCAACTTTTCAATGTTTAGTAGTTACTCTGTCAATGACAGACTACAATGGGGTTTAGCCTTGAAATGAAAATTCCACGGCTGAATGGGAAAAAGAGACTAGTCACCTTTCATGGATTGTGTAACCTTGTCAGGGTGTAAAATGTCAACATTTAACATCTATGTTTTCTAAGATACACTGTAGGAAACTCTTGTTGCTAAAATTTGTCAGCATTGGCTAGTTTCACAGGGCATTATGTGGAAAATGTCGACAAATGGATTCATTTTTTTAATTACGATTCAGTAGTTGTCTGAGCTACATGTATTTTTGGATGTAAAAGTACGTTGGAATTTTTGGGTCGACTGTGAATAACAGGGAGTGGTTTTTGAAAGGCAATTTTCTTTGTGTAATGCACACCACTGTGTGTTTTCAATAAATGGGTTATTATTCATCAGATAATATGATATGCGTGCAAAAGGTTGAGTAAATCAACTTTCAAGATACAGACGACATCTTTGGGCCAAATGCCTAAAGATATACTGCATTACAAGTTGCCTCTGTGGTTGAAAATTTTTCGTTAATTCATGTTACAATACAATTTTGATTTTGTTGGGGTTTTGGTTTAAATGAGAAAATCTCTTTAAATGGTTGGACTCTTGTAAAAGGATGTTTCGAGAAGGGGAATTCACTGTACACAAACATTGGTTTGTAATTTCCATGTTTTATTTTCAGAACTTAATGTAGGTGACACATAACTTTTTTAAGTGTGCAAACTTTCAAATAAAATTTGCAATTTCAGACACCCAAGGTCAAAAACAGATATTACACAAGTAGAAATCAGCATTTCAAATAATGGCACTGCCATTTCTTGTAGATTGAGTGAGGCCTTCCACACATCTTTTCAGTTTTACTACTTGGAGTTCTCTAGCCTGGGCCAAGGCTTTCATTTCATTGCCTACCATCATTGCTGGCAGGTCATAATTCATAGTACACTATACTGGTAAAAATTATAAGGGCGCGAGGATGTGGCTCCATGATTTAGGTTCAGCAGCAGATGGTACATGTACATGTATGTGGTTACCAGTATGGCTGTGTTATGTACATGTAGATCACGTTTACATCTTTACACATGGATTCACACGTGTACATTATGTACATTTTATTGGAACTGAAGATGCACTGTACACAGAACAGTTACAGTTGTGCATGGTAACTTTTGTCTGTGCTTTATTTCCTTGTCACTCTACTTTTGGTGCTTGACATTTGACCATTTCCTTTTAATTTTTTGGAAACTGGAAGGTTGTGTTCAGACACAAAAGTCATATAGTTTCAAAACATTTGAAGACTGATGTTCTCAGCATGAAACTTGTTTATAAATTCTATGAAGTCAGTTTCCTTATTTTGCATTTGTTTTCAGTGTCTATGAAAACTAGAAAGCAATGTTTTTTGTTTATTGTGTTTGTTTTGTTTTGCTCAGAAACGTCCCCAATCAATGGCCAATTGCATTTTTGAGGTGTAGTGTTACTTTACCAGATTTTCACTGACATTATGTTGTCTTTGTCATTTTAACCATGTGTGATATTTCAAGCATTCAGTGACAGGACCTCAATCAACAGGCTGTTTGAACACAAGTGTAACCATTTGGAAATTCATACTTGGACAAAATCTGCATCTCTACACTAGAATGATAAAAATTGGAAGAAAAGTAAAATGAGGCAAACATATACAGTATGTCTTGCATATGTACTAGATATTTTCAGAAATTTTTTTTGAAAAATAATGTTCTTATTCTTTCAAAGCCCTTGTAAACTTTCTTTGCCATCAAAAAAACCACCTCTTGAAAAAGTAGAATTGAATAGACTACATGTACATGTACCTATACGAAAGGGCTCCATGCAACATCTTGACAACCTGTAATTCTAATTTGTTTGCACTCTTTCATAAATTTTTATTGAGCTAATTGCATTACTCCTGGGATTACAATTTTGCAGGTAAGAAGTTGATTGGACGGAGTCAAACAAGAGAAGTTGCTTCCAAGAGATTGGGTCAACTGAATGAATACTGCCAAGTAAGTAGCAGCCGTACAAACACAATCACTCATCACTGAGCAGTTTGTCAATGAAAAGCAAAATGCATGTCTGAGAAATCAAAGGATCATCCAATCTCATCTTTTACGTAAAAGAGGTCGTAATTCTTTTGATGCAGCTGTTGGTGAGACTACCTCCCAAGATATCAGAGTGTGATGAAGTCTTGCAGTTCTTTACTCCAAATGCTGAAGACATTAACCCAACCAGAGAGAAGTAAGATTAATTTGCCTATTTCAGTCTTGTAATAGAGGTCAAATGTGATCAAGCTTGCCCATCAATTTTTGAAAATGTAGTGGGAACAGTAGCCCAAGTACATGTATGCTTGTAGTAAACATTGCCGTAGTCGGGCTTTAATACTGGCATTATAAGAAAGTAAAAGAGTTCAACAAACTTCACGGGACAGCTTGTATGACCTTGATGTGGCAATTCAAAGTCTCTGATGGCTGACTTTATTTGACATCTTACATATAGCTGTTCCACTGTACATGTAGCTCTTTGTGGTTGCGCCAATCGCACCGCTGTGTTTGATGAGGTCTGCATGTTGACGTGATGCATTGCTATGCACTCATCATCAACCTGGTACTCTTCCCCTATAATCCCCTGTAATTGTGGCCACAAAAGCCTTAGGCTGCTTCATATGTGGGCTTAAGAAAGCTGTAATGCAGGAAATAATATGGAGCAGAAGGAAGTGTACAGGCGTGCAGGTATTCAAATGTAAACAGTTGCATTTGGCAGCATCATTTTTCTCCATTTTCAGATGAGATCAGCATTTTTGTTTGCACGGAACTAGTAATGTTTACCAGTTATTAATGGGATGTTAGAACAACGAGTTGTCACAGATTATTTCATACTGTGAGTCTGGAATGTCTGAATATTCGGGAGAAAATTCCTGCCAGGTTTCTACTGTAGCACTTTTGAAGTTCAGGGCTTTTCCCAAGAATTTAGATAGTTCAAACTTAATTATTTAGATCGGTATAACTGAAATAATAAATACACTACATGGATCATCATACTTTGGCAGAAGTAGATCTAGAGGGTAGGAGGTACAACCATTGCTTCCCCCTTCCTGCTTCTGATTTTTGTTTCGTAGATTGTTTTCTTTCCCTCTTGCTCTCAATACGTTACTTGCATTTCATAACTATAAAGGCACAAATTATCAGTAAATATGTCTCATTCATCACAAGGGTTTCATCTCCATTTGGACTGGGAGCAGGTCCCCTCCCATTCATACTGGGCACTCCATTTTGTGTAAAGGCTGGATCTCCTACTAGTCTGTCTGGTATTTAGTGAGGGAAAATGACGTCATGGTGATGGGGACATAAGTACATGTACGTGTATATGGGCAAGATCTTCATAAAATGGACCAAAATGTAACTCTGGATGTCATTTTTCAAAACTTCTAAAAGAGTAACTTGGATCATGTAAAATACAAATTAGCACCTTCGGATTTATACAAATGATTATTTGGGGATAATTAGGCATACTGTGTACATTTGGTTGGCTACCAGTGCAAATCAAATGGAGTTGAATTCATTTAAAGGTTTACGTAGAAGTGTTTACACCAGAGGACTTGATTTCAAAACTTCTCTCAACAAGAAGGAGAATTCAGTATATTTTTCAACTGATGTATTTTAAAGTACCTAAGAAATAACTTTAGAAAAATATAAGCCACAAAAAGAGCACAAAATTGACAGACAATGATGAGAAAAGATTGGCTCTCTTCATTCTCTTATCGTTTATAATCACTTTCACTATACCAACATATCGGCCAGGTAGTAGTTTTTCTCCAACATACCAATGTACACATGGAATGATGATTGAAGTAGAAAATAATGGAATATATTTGTTTGGTTTCCTTCTCAGGAATGTGAAAAAGAAAGGTGGAAAAGGTGAGCCCAAAAGAGGAACTATGTATGTCTTTAAAATGGTGCAAGGAAATACAGTCCACTTTTAACATAAAATGCTAAATGGTAGTATTTGGACTTAAATAGATGACATTCTTGGCTTTGTAATGCACTTTATTTCATCTCATTTGTTTTTGGCAATCCAGAAGTGCATGTATGCCCCTGTAAACACAACTGCTGTGAATTGAGTTGGTGCCATCTAGTCTGATCCCAAGACCTAATATAAAATGCAACATTTTTGGGGTAAAATTCCAGTACCCGCCATCTTGTTTTGCAGAAATTGACGTCATCTCAGATCCTATCCAACCCGAGGCCTACATTGTGATTGCCGACTACAAGAAGCAACAGAAGAATGAAGTGGACCTGCATGCTGGTGATCATGTTGATGTCTTTGAGAAAAATGATAACGGTTTGTATATACCACCATGTTGTATGCATGCTGCCATATCTTTGCCTGCTAAAGTTACATGTAGTTCTCACATCAACTTAAACAGATGCAGACAGCAACAGTTCTGCTAATATGCTGCCATACAGAAATACTTATATGTGATTGACACCAGTATGGATGCAGACAGTTGGCAGATAGTCGGATCATGGTCAAGTTTGCTAACTGTCTGAATCAAATCATCAGAGTAAGCCCAAACAAATGCACTGGTGGGACAGGCATACAGTGGTGTTTTCTCTCACTTGCTGAATACCACACATTTGCACCCATTTCAGACAGGCATTCTAGGGTCATGCCGAACCAAATAGACTCAAGAGCGACTTGGTTCGACCCAATTAAATTTTGGTTTCAAACTGATGACCTTAATGCATTAGGTTCGGCCCATGAAAAGAGCAACGTCTGAAACAAAGTTGCTCTTGTGTTGTTCCAAGCACCATCAAGTGTCGATCTTTTGCCTTCTAGCATGCCTTGTCACCCCTAATTGTTTTAGATGTCAAACTTTTGCTGGACTTAATTCAAAATTTGCTTTTAATTTGGTTTGGTCCGACTCTAGAATTCCTGTCTGAAACAGGTGTCAGCTCATTTTCCTGGGATAACTTGGAAATGAAACCCTACTAGTCATCAAAATAGCTGACCTGAAATGAATTGAAATATCAAGTTAGCTTCAAGATATGTTAAAACCATCTAAAACGGTGTTTTGTAAAGAAAAAATTCATTTTCAGATGCCAAATGTTGTTTCCACTTTTTTTGCATGACTTTACACACCAACTCCTCTGAGAATGTTTGCATCTTGATATTTTGCTCCATTTCAGCGATCTTTGTGACCATGTGGAAAAGGGGCTTTACATGTACATGTATGTGTGCAACAGTTGCCGATTGTTAGGATGCTGGACATTGACCTTATACCCAGAGGATAAATGGTATATGACCAAAATATGGTGCATTCATGTTTGATACTACAGAACTACACAAGTGATTTCCTTTAGTATCCAGTGCAATAACCATATCCCTTTGTGTGCACTATTTATGCTGCATACTGTGGGCTGTGGCTTTACAGATATTGCTTGAACAATGGTCACACACACACTGCAGAGCTTTATTCACACAGTTTCCAACAAGGCCTCAGTTTCCTCATAACAGGGCCTTGCAAAGCCATACATCCTCTGAACAGTTCATAACTGGACTGACATTATGTTAAGCACTTTCACAACTTCTTAAGTGGCAGGTTTCAAGCGGCACAGCATGACAGATCAGAGGCAGTGATTAATCATAACTTTTGAGACTCCACATATTCCTGCCTTTGATTTTAGTTCTGTAGCTGATGAATGGGTACTTCATTCATATTCACATGCAGTAAGGCATGTGAATAAAGCCATGAGCTGAGCCATCAGGTACAGACAAAGAGTGGTACTAGCCAGGAATAAGTGGAGTCTTAACATTGTAATTAATGGCTTGCAGTCTAAACGTATGTAAAGTTTCAACCACGATTGTAGAGGGAATAAGCATTTAGGACGTATATGTATTTTGTACAGGATGGTGGTTTGTGGGTGCCAGTGACAGTCAGGGCTGGGCACCTGGGACGTTCCTCAGCCGAGCTGATGGATCAGAAGATGAGGATGGCATTGCTGGGAAAGGTGTGTTGGCACATTTGGGTGGTGGAGGACTGGGGGCAACACCCATTAGCAGCAAACTGACAAACTGTCAGTGGTGCAAGAGGGTCAATTCCACGTTGTTCTCAAACAAATTGGTGATTCTAATTCCCAATCCCTCCTTTTTTGGTTTTTTCCATTTTTTTGTCTTCCCCTTTTTATTTGTAACTTTTTTTTCTGAGGGTAAGTGACCCCCCTTGGCCCAAGCTGCCCAGATGGCCGTGGTTGGCACATTGTTTTCTCAAGACCTGATAACCTGGTGCTCTAAACATAAGTGAGCGCTAGGTTGTTATTGTGAGGATCAGAGAACAAATGTTGCTAATTGAAGAGAAACTGCCATGGAAATTACTGTCCAAGATGTTAGTCAAAACGAGTCAGTAGTGTAGTTGAAAAGAAGTGCTTCCTTACTTTCTCTGGACTCCATGTACATAGAAACAAACCAGTGCCTACCCAAGTTAGTAATATCAACTTGATGGACATGTAGGGACTTCAGAGCATGTAAACTTGCTGTTTCAAAGATGGAGTTTCGCCGGGGAGATGTAAATTAATTTTGGATTTTTGCCCTCCATGACGTGTATTTTAACACTGTATGCTCAATGTATGCCCCCAAGGGCTTGTGAAAACACCACAAGGGTACTCTCAAATCTATCTTGAAATAGTTACCCACTGCTACATCTGATTTGAACCAGCCAGCTGACACCGGCAAGCTCGGCAGTCGAGTGGTTAAGACGTCTTGCACTAGCAAGCAGGAGGTTGTGGGTTTGAGCCCCACCCGAGTACGATTGTGGTTTTATCACAAGCCCTTGGGGGTACACTGAGCATAATACACGTTGGACAGGGCCAAAAAAAAAAATCCAAAATTAATTTATGTAAAATTGCATTGGCTGCATCTTCTGACTGCCAGACCCAGCATGCAATGCCTATCCACCCCGAGCATAAAGTGCACCCCCAAGCGGCAAAAGAAAGACTGATGGTTGTAAGTTTTCTAAGCAGGTTCTTACATGAGTTCTGCGTGTACGCAAAGACCACATATTAGGGAATAAATTCACTATGCGTACTCAGTGTGCTCTGCGTCAAATGCAGTCACCCAGTGTAAAAAGGACACACTGGCCATTTTCTGGTACCCTAGCCTTTGAGAAAGCTATGGTCGAACAAACAATTTGTGATCCATTCTGAAAGAAAGGCATGTACTGGAAGTTTAATGCTAGTCTTGTGAAAGAGATTACCGTCTGATGCATGTATAGTGCATCATTGGAATTTCTCTCCTGTTTGTTTATAAAATTTGTGAAGTTTGGCATAGAAATCAAGCCACACCCAGCTGCAAGAGGATTTTGCTGCATGGTTAATATACAATAAAATGATGGTGTGTTTTACAGTGGAGGAACATTACATTACCAACAATTCCTACAAGGCCCAGCAGCATGATGAGATCAGTTTTGAGACGGGTGCGGTGCTGATGGTAATACAGAAGAGTCTGGATGGATGGTGGATGGTCAGGTTAGTGGTAGACCTGCCCGTACTGCCATTCCCACTGGTAACACACACATAATGAGCGTTTATGAGTGCAGTTTTGAAAATAGTTTCATAAGGTGATGGAATGTTCTATTCCGCAAAGCAAAGCCGAGTGGAATAGAACATTATTAGATGCCATAACTGCTATGACACCACACTCACATGCTCATTCTTTAGCTAAGCGGGTGTGCACTTGATAAGTCATGGCATTCTATTGGTCAGAGAGGCATGTAACATGTGCGTACCACGTGTCCTTGAGCTTTGTGCTACTGTGAATGGTACACAATAAAATTCTCTTTGTGTATTAAAGCATGACATGAAGTTTTCATGTGCTAAGCCATGACTGAAATTTTATCTGTCTTTTTGCACAAGCGTGGATTACATAGTGTGGACCTCCAAACAAAAAATGGTCCTTACGATTGGGAGACGTGTGATCTTACACATGTCCAAGCAGTGCTTTTCCCTCCCTGAAGCTTCAGAGGCATGTTAATGATGGGGTTATTGGCTGAAAAATGAAGAGTGACAGTCCAGAAAATATCATTAAAATATCCAGCTTGAGAGAGTTGGCATAGTGGGAGAAAAGGGAGGTTTCCCTGAGTTTCTTAACCTCAGGAGAACACGAGAATGTCCACATAATATATGTGACGGTGTGCAGAACAGTGACTGTGTGTCCATACATAAGTAATTCAGCAGTATATTCAAAGGAGTATATTCAAGAGTCACATTGCTGCGCATACTGACTAAGTCAAGGACTCACCATCGATAACCCACCAATCAGATAATGGAGATTTATTAAGGTTTTCTGTAATGGCTCATGAATTGTTTGGAGAGACTGTTAGGAACATCAGCAGCCATTTTCCTACTGGAGGGACACAACTCAGTGCACGTACATATACGTATTTGTATGCATTGGTAATTCCAGAAATTAGGGGTCCAAAAATGTGGCAGTTTGTGCCCCTGTTACATCTGACCTTTGTTATTTGACATGGATATATCACCAGAATTGATTTCAAACTATTACTATTTGTTTGACAGGTACCGGTAATTTGTATTAATTCATCAGCCTTGGAAATTGGAAAATGTGTTCTAAACTTACAAAATCATATGTCAGATGTGGCCATGGTGACAGGGACACACACAAAAAATGAACCCTTATTTTCTGGAATTACCCATACACACTAGGATGTATCACATTCATGTGTATCTGGCTAGATGGACCTTATTGATGAGTCAGCCAATGTGAAATTCAAAGCAAGTTTGACTCTTCATTTTTGGACCTTTGGAGCATCATTGAAAGAATAAAATGAAACTTGCTGGCAAATTATTGCCAGTCTGCTCTTAGGCAGTCAGGAATAATTCATATTTGTAGTAAAACACTCGAGTGTTTTATATAATATTTGGAAAAAAATTGAAAGGGAGGCTTGAAACGTACACAAATCCAAAAATAGTCTGATACCATTCCATTTAACAGCTAACAACTTTAAAGCCCATTCAAGGAACACGATTAAATATGGCTTTCACAGGAATGAGATCTATTGAAGAGGCCAAACACAGACCCAAAACATAGATATAAACCAAATCAGACCTGAAACTGGACTGAGCTCCCCATATCCATCCCAACCTGACAAAAATTAAGGTAAATTGACCCAAACTGACCAAAAACAAAGCAAGTCTTGTTCATAAAAAGACTTGAATATTTGACTCTAATTACATGGAGTTGTCCTTTTGTTGTTCAATGTTTTGCCAGAACTTACGTCTGCATTGCCTGAATTACGTGTATTTAGAAAAACTTATGAGTGTGCAAAACTGTTGTAATGCTTCTCTTTTACAATCCCAGTTAGAGTGTTGGAGTGTAGAAATTAAATGGGAGAAAATCATGTATTTGGGTCATACTCAGCACTAATAATAGGCACAGTAATGGCCCATGTTGATGTCTGAACTACTTTTTTGGGGGGGGCTAGAAATTTTTTTTTTTGGGGGGGGGAGATTTTATCAAGATGGTTCAAATGAATTGACCCAACCCAACTTAAATGGTGGAGGAACCAACCAAATCCGGTTTTGGGTCTGGTCGGCACATGAAGTTTTAATCAGAGGTGCTGTGTCTACAGTTCATTTGTGGTAGTCAGTCACAAACATACGTGTGTTGGTACATATATACTTGTGTTGGTACATATCTGTGTGTTGGTACATATACGCATGTTTGTACATATACTTGTGTTGGTACATACAGTGTATCCATGTGTTGGTACATATATGTGTGTTGGTACATAAACGTGTGTTTGTACATATATGTGTGTTGGTACATGTACGAGTGTTGGTACATATCTGTGTGTCGGTACAAATATGTGTGTTGGTACATATCCGTGTGTTGCTGTGATCTGAAACTTTTTCCCTCTTAAGTGAAAACAGAATCTGTGTCTTCTCTGTGCAACGTTATACTTGTTTGGGTTAAGTGGTTAAGTTATGTAATGCCTTTGACAGATTGAATGCTCCATCTCATAGTGGTTTACCCTATAGGATAGAACATTGAATCTGATGCATCATATCATCATGATGAATCATAAACATTCTTTATATGTATAACATTGCTCCGGCTGTGTACTTGTCTTGGACTTGTGGAGTATTGGTCAGCTAATGTAATTATACTCTCATCCCCCCAAATCCATACAATATTACACCGAAATTGGGAATTTTCTACCCTTTTTGCAATCTGATCCAGATACCAGGAGAAGGTGGGCTGGGTACCAGCTGCTTTTCTTCAAGTCTATACTGGTCCGGTGGATGTTGTGGTTAGCACTCCAACCCAACGTGTTGGTAACGTCATGAATGTATCAGACATTGTCAAG